>KK351022.1:1100814-1316139 GCA_000671755.1 Glossina brevipalpis | reverse complement strand
ATATATATATATATATATATATATATATATATATATATATATATATATATATATATATACACACACACACACACACACACAGTTGCATATAAAATCGCGTTAATTTGACGGTAAACTATACTTAAGCATATTAAGTGAAATTGGAAAAGTTAATTGGGGGTAATTTAAATAATGTAAAACTATGTCTAACATACTTGTAAAGTAAGTTCATGATGGATATTCTAAAGAAATAAAAATCATAGCACTTAGGTTTCAATGCGTTCAATGTAAAAAACGTGACAATTTAAGCATTCGCACACTTATATACGAGTCGCATGACACATTGTAAAGAGGTAATTAGTTGCTTAACAGAACAATTAGTTTAGTGAAAAACTCATCAATCTCATCAGTTTTTTTTTTTTTTTGCGAGTTCTTAATCATATCGAACCAAAGTAAAGTTAATATATACTACTAATAGGCTGAACTAATACTCTGTGTCATGACAGGTTTGCTTAGATTATTATAAAGTTTATCGTAAAATACAGTTTCTTGTACGTTGGCACTGCTCTCACACACTCTATGTAGAAGAAAATAGAATAAATATAGGTTGATAAAATTTATTATATTATTTATAATCAATAACATCTTTATCATTAGTTGAAGAGACGTCTGCAAAACTATCATAAAATATGTGATATAGTTTTTTAAACTTTAGCTTTAGACGAAGGCAGGATCAAGGCGAATATGCTTAAGAAAAAGATAATAGCGGTACATTTTTAACCACTTTTTTGGTAAATTAGATATATTTTTTAGTAATGTTTGTAACACCTCTCTTCTATTATCCGTTTGCCATCGTAAGACCTTTCTTCATAAAAAGATCGCGTGACCTTAACGATAATTCTCTTCGTGACAAAAAAAAAAAAAAATAAATATCAAATCACTCTAATTTATTTGGTTTACAATTGCTTAAAAAAGTAATCCTGTTTAAGAATGCTTTGTATTTGGAGACAAGAATTAGAATTTTACCATTCAGCTAAGTCTGTAATAGATATTTGTAATAATACGCTTTTCGCGAATATATCTGAAATATCAAAATATCGCAACGAGTCAATAAATCGGTTCATGTAGAATTTTTAATATGAAAACTTGAAAGTTATGTGTGATTACATTAAAACACCCTTCTAGGAGGGTAAAAATAGTGTTACGTTCTGTTAGATTATTCAGTAAATAGCGTACTTTTCAAATTTTTCAGTTCTTTATATAAATTACGGTATGATTAGGCAATGTTCTATATATGTGCTTGGATTTATAATTCCCCAGAAAAAGAAACATCAATACCTGTCGGTTCTTTATTGTTGAGAAATTTACGATCAAAAAAAAACTTTTTACATAGCCATCAAAATCTTCAATAAGCTAAAATCTACAGTTCAAAGCTATTATTGATCTGAAATTTGTTAGAAATATTTTGCGAAATCATCTTAAAAATGGACATAAAGTTAGTTCGAATATAAATGATGATATAGGCTCTTATTAAAGAAAACATAACTCTTATAAAGACACTGTTTCCTATAAAATTTTTTGCTTATGAGATTTATATAAATGCGGGTTCTTATCTTTAATTTGCTAAAATTGTTATATATTTCTGAAATTGTTTGCGACACTAACGGTTATTCGAACTTCATTTGTTCTGCATTTATCTTTCTACTATTTTGAATTTTTATGTACTTTTTTTAATGTTATAAAATAAAATAATTCAAATATACCCTAAGTGGTGCTTTACAATTTGTAAAAAATCATTGTTAAAAAGTCGAAGTCTAGTGCAAAATATAAGAAAAAGAAATATTGAATGTTAGTACATCAGAAATTCTATAACGCGACAGTAACCGAGTTTCCTCCTCAATTAAACGATGACAATAATCTATTGAAATATATGCGGTGAACTATACCATTTTATTACAATTTTGAATGTCGAAGATATCTAAACATGCATTGCCCAAATTCCTCCCAATTTACTTCTCAGAATTAGAAGAAGATTCAAGAAAACTTTTAATCTTCAAGTTTTTCTTGACTTCAAACTTTTATTCTTTCCTTTACGAATATATCAGAAGACCGACTCTCTCTCTCTCTCTCTCTCTCTCTCTCTCTGTTTATGTGTGCGTGCATTAAATAATAACAAACATGTTGATATGTACCGTATTGACCACATATATGTTGCCCTAGAAATGTATAAAAATTTTCCTTGTATGTTTTATAACAAAAGGGGACTTTTGTTTTTTAATTTTCACATACATACACATGTGTAGTATTAGTGTACGCTTACATAAACGTTCTTTCATATGCATGTAAAAATCTGAAATATTGTTGTAGTAGTACCGAGTAGCATTGTAACATGTACTGCTTTTGTTTTCTGTGCCAACAATTTTATACATTGAAAGTATAGTTTTTATGTCGGGTATACGTTGATGTTGTACACAACCGTTACTTGAACTGTTGATGCTGCTGATGCTGATACTGATGTTGATGCTGATGCTGTTACTGCTATTGCTATTGCTTTTGCTATTGCATTTTGTGTTCAAGCTGTTGCTTGATGGTTGAATGTTGTTAAAGTTTCAGAAAATGTGTTGCACATATACGCATAATATTTCACAGAGGAGAAGACCGTTATGTTATTTTATCTTATATTATGAAATTGTTTTACTGCTGGCTTATACGTTTACAGTGCGTCACTTTAAGTAAAGTATGAACGCGTGAGAATTATTTCAACGTCAACGTTTGTGTGTACTATGTGCGAAGATTTTTAATTACACAAGTAATACTGTCATAAGCAATGTAAAAATGTAAACGAAAACAAAAAAGAAAAACAAAAAAAAAAAAAAAAAAAGATAAACTGTGGGTTAAAGAGAAAGTTGTTTACGTAATACGCGCGTACACATATGGGTTATTTGAAAATTATTACAAAAAGAGCGATATAGTCATAGCAAGAAACTTCAACTTTAAATGAATTTTGGTTGGTTGTCACTAAAACTACCCTAATAAATTGAGGTAAGTTCTTTATTAGAGTATGCGGGAATCTCAAAATTAATTTTGGCCTTATTAGGATAAATCTCACATTAAATGTTTAGATGACGTTCACATGGGGATGTGAGAATTTCTAGAATTTCAATATTTATATTAAAACTTATATATAAAAAAAAAAGTAATAAACATAGAAATATTAAATTTTAGTGAAATTACTTCTTTCCGCGTAAAATAATTTTTCCTACAATAACATTTCTTTGGATTGTGCAGTCATCATGCCGCCTTCAATAATATAAAGATCCACATGATTCTGCTTAATTATCAGTGCACTAAATCTTAATAAACCTTAACTTTGCTACATTTCTTTGGGGGAATTCTACAAACTTTAGATATTTATGATCTGACGCTGACGCTTGTCTTTTAATTCCACCCGTTTCGTGAGTCAATACCTAAAATTGGTTTTAATTAACAAATACATGAAAATTGAAAAACAATTCTTTGCTTTTAGTAACTAATTTCTTTTCGTCATTATACTTGTTGTAATTTGTTCAAGTATTTGTTGTAGGCACGCATCGTGATATATATATAACTGGCGCCGGGTAAGTCGTGGTAGATAAAACTTTGTCCGATATAATTCGTAAGGGAGAAGGACATGAGGAGACAACTAATGTTGTATGGAGACTAGATTAAATGACATTAACGGAAAGATAGCAAATATTTAAGATTTGAAATGTATTTAACCGCAAAAGTGTCCGAGTAAATTATACTTGAATATTTAAATTAAATTTGAATGAAATCAGGAAAAAAAAATATACTGAACTCCTGGATCCGACGAGCCGACTCAGGAAACAGAATTAGACACTCTTAATATTTTCCGAATGGGAAAATATTTAGTCGTTACAGGTGTTTTCAATTTGAAGAAAGAGATAGCATTTTATTTTATATACTAGGAGTACAAATAAATTTCCATTGTTTGACAAAAAATTGCCCTACCAGAAAATTTTGTTGAAATCGTCTGATATATAAAACATAATATCGAAATTTAACATTATGTGATAGCAGCACAACCTTAAAGTATTAGTAGCTCCCTATCAATATCACATAATTTTTTTTTCGTACGCAATTGTCAAGTTTTGTTTTGAATAAACGTCATTTGTGTGAAATTTTAGTTTTTTTGCGGCTAAATCCTCACGAGCAATGAGCAGTATTTGTGTTCGGTTTATCCAAAGCGATACCATTTGGGGCGATAAAGTGGTTAAAATGTATTAGATTATGATTTGTTTTAACCAAATGGAACCATCATTAGGAAACGCTACCCACAATAAATGACGAAGTTGTGACGAAAAACTGGCACAATACCAATGCTATAACTCACATACTAATAGTGCAACAGCTGTCAAATTTATACACGTGTCTTTTGAAGGTTAGGCTTAATTAAAAATAATATGAATTTAATACTAGTAGCGTCATCTATGTGTCAGCCTACTAACTTTTCAGCCCACCTGTTATATCGGTCACTTAATAATATTGTAATGTGAGATATCAGTGTCACCACTATGATGAATCCATATGAAATTTAATAAAATTTTTCAAGAAAATTTGACAAAATTTGCCTGACTTTCTAACCATTAGTTTACAATTTAAAGTTACTTTAGTTCAACCCTTTAAAATACGGATTTCGTGGACTGTCACCTGTTTTGCTGTCCGCTCGGCTGACGGCCGATTTGACTCTGAAGTATAATGATGAATCCGTGTTTAATTCATGATCACATATTGCATGATATAACTAAATTGTAAGCTATTTCATGCAACTTCACTTTTCGGTTTGGGGAAAAGATTTTCCGTACTTTTTGTATATTTTGTGGAATAACTTCTGAATTCGGGCGTCCAGAGTTGTCAGCATCATTCTTGAATTATTTTTTAATTCAACGGGCAAATGTTGCACTTAACACTTTTCAATCGTAGGGTTTGAATGATACTTTTTCCCATTAAAAAGCAAATGCGTTATTAACACACGAAACTGAGATTTTTCTATTGTTTTGAAAATTATAAAAGCAGTGTCACTAAAGTCACTGTAACTCGTAAACTAATAATCGGAATATCATGAAATTTTGGTACATTTTTTTTTGAGAGTTTGTATTATCTAAAAATCATATGAATTTGTCAACAGTGATGACATTTGCACTTCAATTTTTCGCCCATCTTGAGTTAGTTGAATCAACTAAAGTTTTCATTAGAAAATTTTTAACCCTTTTAACAATAATTTTTTTTTTTTTTGAGTCTTTTTCTTATTAACACCTGAATTTCCGTAATAACTAAAGAGCATCTTAAACAAATAATAGAGAAATGTATACTTTTTAATCGAAAAACTTTTGCGTTTCTCTGTAAAGTTATTTATTAAAGGTTTTACTTCGTTTTGTTTCTATTTTTTTTTTATTTACTTTGATTTATTTGTGCATGTTTGTAAAAACAGGGAACTCTATGTCTCTCTCTCTCTCTCTATATATATATATGTATATATATCGCTTTAACTTTAAACTCTTAACAAACAATAAACACTACCTGGAATTATAGGATGATGATGAAACCTTAATAATGTTGCCGCAAAAGTGTCACAGTGAGATAGACCGAAGCAAAAAGATAAAGATAAAGAACAGAAAAGAGGGCGATGTCTTCACAACGTCAGCGGCACGAGGTGTTCATTGTCACTTGAAAATTACACAACTTGTTAGTGAAGTTGTCACTGTGTATTGCTTTTTGTCTTCTTTATACAAATGTATGCGCAACCATGAAATGAAATCAAAAATATAAAAGAAAGAAAGAAATGCGACTAAACTTGAACACCTAGAAGAGAAGAGAAAGATTTGAAACTTAACGCTAAAGATATGCGAGAAACGAAGAAGCAGTGGAATTAAATTGCTGTGGCGTAGCAATAACATTTTCCCGGATTATGTTTGTGCTGGTACTGCAGCTTTTGTTATTGTTTTTGCTGTATATATACCGTTGCTATCGTTAAGGCTAAGAAAATACTTTGTGACAGAACTTGAAAAGGATATTATTCTGCTACAAAAACGGAAAAATGCATGTAAAAACGTAGACATAGGGAATAGTAACTTGTAAAGTTAGAAAACACTACCACCTCAAGTATTAAGAACTGTATGGTCTTTACTTTTTTTTTTTTTTTAAGATAAAATTATGAAAATTATGAAAATCAAAGTAAAAAAGTTGTGTACATCTTGAATTGAATTTAAGTGACTATGACCATCGCGAGGAAAATACTAAATTTTCTAGATCTATTCGAGATTCTAGATTTATTAAAATATTATATATAATCATGATTATTGCGTCTAATAAAATCTACAAAATAGACATATATATCTATCTGTACGTCTCGGTCTCTTAACAGCAAACAAGCAAATGATTAGTCAGAGAGTGAGAGAAAGAAAAAATGTAAATTGATAGACAGACAGACGGACAAACGTAGACAACTATAAATCTATATCTATATATAAAGCGAGACTTTTACGTTTAGCAAGAATATTTGAATAAACATATTTCTAATATCCATTTTTGGTTGTTACAAACCGAATGGCAAAATTAGTATAAATTTTTGTCTTTTAGTGTCGAGTAAAGAATACTTATAGGAACAACAAGTCTTGTTGTTTAGTAATCTAAAGTTTTATGCCTGATGCTGCCTTGATATGACAATAATAACACAAGCAATAGGTGCGTATCGAAAAAGTTATGTCACTGTGTGGTTAAGTTCAGCAACAGCTTGATGTCAGCAGATATTATACCAGTAGAACCTTTCCTTAGAGGATATTAGCAAAAGAATTAATTTCATTATTTTGAGAATCCTGCCTATGCATATGTATACATATGAGTGTATATAGTTCTGGCCTTTTTTTTAAGCATATTTCGTCTGCTTTTTTCTTTGTTTTTCTCTCAAATAATAATAAAAAAAAAAAAAAAAAAAAAAAAAAGAGTTAAAATAAAATTATTTCTATTCTTAGCTTCTTGTTTATGTACATCCGAATGATGTGAAAGAATTATTGTATGAAGATTTTGCTTAAGGTTATATTTGTTATGGCAATGGATATCAAAACCATCTTTTTCACCGGCAGACACTGTTGACAAACAATGGTTGCTACTAAGGCAGTTGACGTTGAAGACTTGGTTTTTTCTTTATTGGTTTCTGCTTTTTTTTTTTTTTTTTTTTTTTTTTTTAACGGGCGAGGTGTTGTAGCATCAGGAAGGCGACAATTTCCAAGTTTATTTACATTTCAAAAATTCGAACATACATACACTCGTACCTACAAATGTCTGAGAATCATCTAGTTTAGTTGTCCAGGAACAGGAAGATAGTGAAGCTAACATAAAAGTCAGTTAAGTTAAGCAGCCATTTGCGTTGCCGTGGCGTTGGCAGTGGCAATAGTGATAGTAGCAGTCGTAGTAGTAGTAGTAGTGCAAGAGTTTACAAATCTATTCCAACCATGTTAGCTGTTGTTGTTGTTGTCGTCTCCAATGTTATTTTTGTTACGGTTTGTTGTTGTCGCTACGCCAATGAAATGTGACACTTGCTGGTATGTAAGTTTGTTTTCTACACATTAACACACATATCTCTGCATTGCATCTACGTAAGTTCATGTAATTTTGCTTTTAGCATTTTCTCTGCAACAATTCTAAGCGTATTTTTTACTTATTATTTGTGTTCACACAAGCATAATGTACATACATACACACACAAATACATTTAATGCATAGACCGAGTTATTTTAACTGTCATGCCTGGTGAAATTTATGTTGGTTTTTTTTTTTTATTTTTTTGTTTTACTCCTTCTTTTTCTCTTATTTTTTCAACAATCAATACCATCTTAAGCCCAACTAGAGCAGATTTAAGGTATAAAAAAGAAAAAAAAAATACAAAAACAAATGTTGGAAGTTTTTGTTTTTGTTTCGATATCGGCTTTAGAATCCCATTTGTCTTTCTGCTACGATTTGATCACATATGGCATAGTGTTCATGCATTGTCAGCCATTTGCTTGCAAATGCGAGGCTTATGGCCTAACGTATGACAAATTCCTGTTTCCGTGTTATCAACATTTCAGTTCTGTTTAAACACGTAAATCTTGCCTACTTTTAGGCATTTGCTTTCTTGTTTTTTTTTTTCTTATTTTTCATGTCTGTTCATTTTGTCATTTTGTCGGTCTTGTCTGTTTGACTGTGAACATGATTGAAGTTATTTATACCATAAAATTTTATTATGGATTTTCACCCAACGATTGGTGTTTTTATCAACTCAACGCAAAAACCAAGAATGTATTAGATTTGTTATTGTCCTTGTAACAACTAGCAAGATTCTATATACAAAGACTTGATGATATTCAGTCAGTTAGTCTTGTTTGCTGAACTAAGCAGAATGGAGAGGGTACAGACAAACAGAAAGAGAGAAACTTTTCACTCATAATCCCGCCTACTTTTCCATATTAAACTAAGATATCATATATTTAAATATTTTTTTCTTTGTTTAGGAAACAAAAGCAGAAAAAATTACTTTTTAACAAAAAAAAAAAATAATTTTGAGCTTAAAGACATATAGACAGGCTTAGCCGTCGACAATGTATATAATATTTTCTGGGTAAATTTTTTTGTTGTTTGTTTGTTGTTTTGCTCTTTAAACAAATAGTTGTGTGTGTATAAGCCAGACATTTCATATAATTCGTTTTTGGAACTTGTTTTTACTACAACTCGACAGTTCCACAAAAAAAAAAAAAAAAAAAAAAAAAAAAAACCAAAAAATTGATTTCATGTCTCTTCAATAAACATGAGTTATAAACGTTTATTTTTAGTTACATTTTGTGGATAAACGTATCAGGTGTTGTGTTAGTTAAACATTTTATTGATGCTATTTATGAAGCCGCACTTCAAACCATAAAGTAAAGCATATTTGACAAAGCATGTGCTATAGTCTTATTAGTTGATTGTATTTTCACATGCTACTTTGCCATGCCCGTGAGTTTTTATAACCACCAAAGAGAGGTTAAGACGGTATTCATTCTGCCAAAACGTTTGCAATTCTTAAAAGGAACCTTTGGAGACCCCATAAACTATATCCATAATTAGTGTAAAAATTTAAGTGGATGTGGGTGCGTCTTTGTCTTCGTCTGCTTATATGTATTTGGTAAAAATTAAGAAATCGCTTGTAAATTTAACAAAAATATAGAAAGTTCTTTCTCGTATGTTAATAATTCGGATAATTCGGTCAAAGGACATATTTACAATACAACATAAACTGAGAATACCTCTGTTTCCAAAAGCAGTGAAATGTCGTTTTTATTCATTACTCATAGGCTACAACGATAAAAATTATCTACACATTCTAGGGGCGAACTTAACGTATGTGCATAAAATTCGAAAAAAATAATCGCGCCCTCTCAATATTATAAGGCATTGAAATTTCATTTTTGTTTGTTTTGTTTTTTTTTTCTTTTATTTTGTTGTTTCAGGATAAAGGCTATTTTTCCAAAAAAACATTTATCATGTATGACTTTGTGAAATCAATAGACTAAAAAAAAAAAAAAATTTGTTGTTTCTTCATTTAGCTTATTGTCCCATACGTTGATGCTTTCGTTCGAATTTGCATCGATCTCTTCGGAGGATGGATTCGATATAGAACATTTTTTGATTCAGTTTTCGAGGACACTCAATCATTAGCCTTGTTTATCCTAAAAAATCCCCATAAGTCTTTATAAAGAATTAATTTCTTAATGTTGAATTTATCTCCGATCTACGTAATGCCGTTCAGTCCGTCGGTCCACCTGTCTATCTGCGTAATGGGTATGGTAAGCATTCTCTTGGCGACAAAAACGAAAATAATATCTTGAAATTTAGTAAAAACAATGCAAATTCTTGCACATGGATTGGTATTCAAAATAAGCCAAATTGATTAAGAAAAACACCTACAGTGAAACATAAACTGTGAGAGCAGCTTCGCATTCTTGGTTCTTCGTTCATTACTCAAAAAGTACAACAAATACAAAAATAGAAAAAATCAGCCCTGTATGTCCAATATTATACAATATTGAAATTAGTTTCTTTTCCTCTTTCCTCTTTTCTGCTTTTTTTTTTTTCTTTTTTCTTTTCCACGACAAAGATGGTGGGTATTAACATTTCAGTCACAACCGATTATAATTGTTTCACAAACATTGGAATACTTTAATATATTCGGTAAACATAGTCTCAAGGCAACTATAAATCCGAAATTAGTATATACCTTCATATAATAAATTTGAAAAAAATCGAAACAAAATAAATTTTTCACATTTTAAAATTTATCGTTTAGAAAAAGAAAACCTAATTGCATAATAGCAGAAATAAAAGGAATACATTTATAATATTTCTTATTAATAATAGTAGATTGTTTATTTATTTATTTGATTCACTTAAACAAGCATGTCTTATAAGTGATTACTTGTGAACAAACATATAATGAAAGGTCTTTAATAGAAAGACCTTATAATTCTGCTCTAATAATTCAGCTGGTAAGTGAAAAACCACACTTTTAATTTAAGTCAATAACGTTTTCAATTAATATTATTATTCATCATATATTTTATAGATATTTCAACTCTTCGATAAGCTTTTTGGTACATATATAAGATTATGCATAGTAGATTATTATGTTCAATATATTATAATGAAAAACATATTAAAATATTTTAGCTTGTGTTGGTAACATTATTTATTATGCATATATGTATATATATACATATTTAAAAGTATATTATATGGTTGTGTGCATATTCTTCTTACATAATGAAGTAACATTTTCGTATTCTAATTGCATTTCATAAGAAATCTTAAAAATTAGGAAAAAGCCTAAAATGTTCATTAACAAAATCAACATGAAAATAAGTTAAGAAATTGAGCAGACAGACAAGCACGCAGAAAACGCATTCAGTTAACTAGTCAGTAAAATTAATATACTCAACTCATATGTGCGTATGTTTTAACACATGTACATAAATGTTTACATGAACGTATAAAACTTTACATTAGGGCTTACCAGTCTTATGAGTGCGTATATAATATTGTAAGTCCAAATTGCATAATAAATTTCTAAATTACTCTAAATAGTATTTAATGCATTCTGTATTATAAATTTTATATTTACGGGTGCGACTTTGTGATTAACATACGTACGAATAATTTTCCATAAAAATATTCATTTACATCAATACATATCATATGTGTAGGAAATTGAAATTTAGTTTTCATATATTTAATATAATAATAATTCATTCCCTCTCACTCTCTCGCATATATATTGGGTTGGTAACTAAATAAGTGCCGATTTCTTCAATAAAATAAAAGGTTTTTTTTTTTTTTTTTACTTGGAGTGAAGTTTAATCTATAATGTATTTTCCATTTTGTTCGATGACCTTTTGCCATCTTTTTGACAACTTGACAATTCCTTTCGCCCAAAAACTGAGTTAAGTGAGATTTTACAGTGTCCTCATCGTTGAAAGTTTTACCACAAAGGGAGCTGGCCAGGGATCGAATTAAGTAGTAATCGGATGGCGCTAGATCAGGACTATATAATGGGTGTACCATTAATTCCCAACCAAGATCCATCAACTTTCATCGAGTGGCCAAAGAAGCGTGCGGTATGGTGGAAAATGACACCTTTACGATTGACCAATTCTGGTCGCTTTTCCTTGACCGCTGCATTCAATGTGTCCGATTGCCGGCAGTAGATCACCGAATTAATAGTTTGGTTCCTTGGAAGCAACTCAAAATACACCGGACCTTTCCAATCCCACCAAATTGACAGCAAAATCTTCTTTTGTTGGATATGTGCCTTTGAAGTGGTTTGCGATGACTCTTTAGGCATACAACACGATCGCTTTCGATTGACATTGTTTTACACAACCTATTTTTCGTCTTCAGTGATGATTCGTTTTAAAAACGGATCGAATTCATTGCGTTTAAGCAATAATTCGTAAGCGTTAATGCGCTTTGTAAGATGAATTTCTTTCAAATCGCGCGGAACCCAAACATCCAGCTTCTTAACGAGACCGACACGTTTTAAATGCTTCTCAATGGCTGTATGTGAAACATTGAACTTCTCTGCAATATCCCGTGTCGTTACAGGACGACCCGTTTCAATGATGGTTTTGATTCCATCCTCATTAAGCTCAACTGGTCGACCTAAATATTGCTCATCTTTAAGAGAAAAATCTCCAGAACGGAATTTTTCAAACCATTTTCGGCATTGCCTTTCTTTAAGGGCTTCATTACCATACATATCACGTAAGTTTTTGGCGTCTTGCACTGCGTTCTTTCCTTTACGAAAATAATAAAGCAAAATATGGCGGAAACGTTCACGCTTGCACTCCATATTAATGTTGAGGTAAAAAAAAACTTTAAGAAAATATCTACGCAATGAACTTGTAAAGTTAGACAAGGATGACAGCTGACATATATAAGAAGCAGAAGATCATAACATTTACGTATATCATAAAAATAGGAGTGAGAAACACCTATAAGTGAAATCGGCACTTATTTAGTTACCAACCCAATATGAAATGGAAAAGCCTTCTTAACAAGAACGTGAAGTATATTGTATAGATATTGAAATAAGAAAGCAAAAATGTCTAACTGTAAATGTGTTGTTGATGTATGTCGGTATACGTGTGAGTGTATGTTCGGGCGTTTAGCGAATCTTTTTATATATGTTCGTTTTATAGAGTTTATATAAAGCAGCAAATATCAAAAGAGTTTTATTATGAAATCTAAGCAATATTTTCACATTTGCAAAAGAATCAACCAATTGTTTCAGATTCGATTACATAAGAAATTAATAACACTTGTTAAACAATAAAGAGAGCAGCAATAATAACTATTGTACTCATAGCATCATAATACTGGTAAGAAAATTTATTGAAAACTTTAGTTATGGATCTCACACACATAAATCATTTGCCAATGTATGAAAACACACACACACACACACACACACACTTATATATTATTATATTTATAATCACATGCCAATATATGAATCTACAGACATAGTATATGTCCATATATCTATACATTCTACAGTATCTTTCCTTTAGCTTTATATTATTATAAAAAATTACTTTTGCATGTTTTCGGGGGGGGTATAGTTAATATAAAGAAGCTTTTGTTATATACAATTTTAGTCGAAGCAAATAACATTTACTTAGGAAGTGAAATAATCTCTTATGAAAGGATTATTTTCTTAGTTATTAACGATTCTTCACACTAACGACAGCATTCTACTTTAAAATATAATTCTTTTCATATTAATTTCAAGCTTAACTTAAGCTATGTTTTTCAAATGTTTTACAAATAATAGAAAATAATATAAGACGAATTTTCTATTGTAGTTACAAAAACGATATTTGAATTCATCTACTACAGAATATATACATGGGATTTTAAACTGTGAGATTCATAATATTTAAACTATATCAAGCGAAGCGATGATTTCAACAGTCGACGTCTACTAAGGGCCATAAGGTAATTTGCTACTTAACTTGTAAAGTCGTAAGTTTGGATAAGTTTGGCTGTTTGCAACATGTATAGAAGGATTTTATAGCAGATTGTATAGCTGGTATCGTCATTGAGCAGTTGAAAACGATGTTCATCAATTAGAATTATTAACGAAATTCGGTAAAAAAAAAATACATTTTTTTAGGTATTTTAAATGTCTGACACATATTTCTAAAATATCTTAGAGATGTAGTTGATTTAGTCAAATGACTGAATTTCTCTTTTAAAATAAATGTTATGATCTTGTAAGTGTGGTTAGTTCACGAAACTTGGTATTGTCCCACCTTCCTTACTCACCAAGCCTTGCAACTTCTTGTTACTACTTTTTTCAATCAATGATCCATAGTCTGTTTAAAAAGCGCTTCTATATTCTTATGTTAATATAAAAAAAAAAAAAAAATAAATCCTCCCGAGGATAACTGCTACCCATGAACAAAATTTTGAAATAATCAATTTGTAACCATTTTTTTTTTCACAATAAAGTCGCTTTCTTACAAGAAAAAAAATAAAAAAAAACGCTTATATTTAATGAATTATTCCGAGTAAATAAATGTATTCCTTCGACGCCAATCTATTTGTTATTTTCTATATTATTTTGATCATTGTGAGACAATCGAGAAAGCATTTTAAAAAACTTAAGAGAAACTAAATGAAAAGTACTGTTCTTTAAAAGTCATAACACAAGTAATTGCTTTAGAAGCGTAACGAGCTGAAAGCATCGAATAAGCTCCCACGTACATGAGACTAAGATAATATCACAAATAAAAAAAAAAGAAAAAAAAATGTATTTTGTTCATAAATTTATAAAATTTGATTTTCAGAATTTATCCCTTTATTTTTAATTTCATATTTCCTCTTTTCATTCGGTTAGTCACACAAGCAAACACATGTTTATCCGTTTGGCTTTTACATCTGATGTTTTGTTGTTAGTTAAAGTCTTTTGGCAGCAAAGTACAACATTTCATCAGTATAAAACCTAATTGTTATACTCTCTAGTCTTTAATATATATATATATATATGTTCAGATATATACAGATGTATAGAATAAAATAATTTTAATATAACTTTTTTTAGAGTCGAATATTTTTTATTTATTTTTCTTTTTTCCAACATATTTTAAATGTTAAGCTGCTTTAATTGCTTTTGGGTTTTACTTAGAAGATAATCTTTTAAAATTTATTATATTTTTCTAAGATATTCATTTTTATTTACACCATTCTTTACCATAGCGACTCAAACAATTAAGAAAAGGGAAAAGACAAAAAAAAAAAAAAAATGGAAAAGAAAGCAAATATTTATTCAAATATGTAAATAAAAGTATATATATATATATATATATATGTATGTATAAAATTTAAATTATTGAAATCATAAATTTTATTATGCAAAGATGTACACACATACTTACTTAAACAAAGATAACATATAAACTTTTCCTTTTTCATATAGAAGACGATGATAAAGTTAATAGTTATTTGTATACCTTAGGAAAGAGAAGAACTATGACTTTTAATCTTAATTTGTTGTTGAATTTTCAATAAAAATTTAAAATCCATTCTTATTTGCTTAAAGAAGTATTGCGATTTTAAATATTATTAAATCATTGTTCAAAATTTAAAAAAAAAAAACAAAATTATCTATATCTTAATCTCTTAGTACTTACTATTTATTTGTTTTATATAAGAAATAAGTAGAAGTTTTCCATGATTAAAGAGTAGTATTTATCAATTGGTATTCACTTAAAATTTACGTAAAAAAAATCAAAGACTTTTATTAATATTCGCCCGTATTATTACATAAATCGAAAATTTTACACCTAATCAGATCAGAGAAATTTTTCTAAAAGTGTGATTTAAAATGGTGGGGGGTATTTTTTAATTAGAAAAAAAAAATGGAGCTGATATGACTTTTTTTAAAGTCCTTTAAAAATGTCGACCATAGCATCGGATAAATTTTAATTTACCTAAAAATCAGCTGATCGTTTACTAGGAGATTTTATTGCTAAAAGCCGATCAATTTCTCAATTTTAAGAAAATTCTTCTTTCATCTCGTAGGTGTACTATGCGTATCTTATACGATTGATTTATGCCTTTAAATTGATTTTTATATTTGCAAAGTTATACGGTATATGTCCTATATGCGTATCTTGGTCTACATTCGGAATATCGCTTACTTTACAATCATTTGTTTCTATCATTTTTAAGTACTCAAGGGATCATTTATGACAATAAGTAAAAAAAAAAAGAAACACGAATTAAAATCAATCACAAATTAATATCACTACTTAATCGTAAATAACTTATGATTAAATATCTTATTTGAATTGAATTCTAGACGAATATGCAGGCAAATATTTTTCACTTATAGCTCAATTGAAAGAATTAATTAAAACCATCATCAGAGTTTAATAGAAAAAAATAAAAAAAAAAAGGTAACAAAAAATAACTCATACTACTATCGTACACACAATTCCTTTGAGCAGAAATAATTAAATCCATTTTAATAAATGTAAGAATGCATAGAGAAAGCCGCAGAAAAAAAAGCAGAAAAAGTCACAAACACATTCCTACAATAGAATAAAAATTGTTTTTAATTTGACCATTTTTCTGTTTTTGAGTTTCAGCCAAACCGCTGCACCGATCCACCGACTGTGTGCCATATCAAATCAATGATTAAATGAAAAACAACAAGTAACTGGCAAAAGCATTATGTGTATATATATATATATATATATATATATATATATATAAATGCGCACAAGTAAAAAAACCTCAACAACAAAATTATTTAACCAACAATATAAAACATGGAATATTTAGCCGTTGAACGAATTAATTAAATTTCAAACAACGAACGAAATAAAATAAAAATTGAAATAAAATGTTTATAATTAAATAGAGATTAGCCAACAGAAGAGATTGCCATGCGAATAGGAACGGTATGCAGAGCAAAGTTCACTGACAAGCCAGCAAGGCGAACTTTAACCAATAAACTTAATTATTTATGTATAATATTAATGCACAGTAACTTTTGTCTTGTTTTTTTTTTTTTCCTTTTGATAAGAGAATTCAAACAAAATACTTAATAAATGTTCGGTATTTTGCAGGTTATTTTCTCTCGGTTGCACTCAATATTATTTCAATGTATTCTATTTCAAATATTTAATTACTTTTTATTCTAAAGATTATAGGATTTAGGTTTTTACACTTTATTTTAAACCAAAAATATAGTTTACTGCTTTTCATACATTTTTTTTTTTTTTGCTACAATTGCTGTTATTAGATTTTTTTTTATTTTTATTAGATCCAATATTTACAAACTGATTAAAGTAAATATAAGTTTGTTTTTCTATATCATCCTATTGCCAATGAAACACTATATATGCAGTCAAATAAGTGTCCGAAATGGTTGCAATAAAAAATATCTTTTTTCATTTTTTTTAAATCCTTTTTTTTTTAAAACAGACTTAATTTTAAATAAGATATCTATGTCACTTTGTAAATGCAAATAAGAGAGTAATTAAAAATAATTTGAATTATTTGCGGTCGAAAAGTAATTAAATAATATTCAATTAAAAGAAAATCTCTTTCGTTGTCTCATTTTCAAATCTAAACATTAATATGGAAAAATATTTCTTTCGACAATTTAGTTGATCTTAGAAACTATTATCATCAGATTTTACGTTTTTTATGTCTTCCCTTAATTATAAATAACAATTTTTTTTTATTTGTTAGCATGTTTTTTAAACGGATTACGACAATTTTTTAGTGTAACTTTATCTATAGTATTCGTAGATAATTGCATCAATCAAACCAATCAATGCTTACTGCCAATGATTTGTTAAGGTTTTTCCTCTATTGTTGACAGGTTTACAGCCTATTAGAAACTTTAATAAAAGTGTTTCTAACTGTTACAAACGGAAATATAATTCTAGTACACCGGTAACCTCGTAATCAGTATTTAAACTTAATCAATGTAATACATAACTTAACGACTTTACTAAGTATGATATTAAAATTTTTGATAAATACTTACAGATGTTGTATAAAAATTTGTAGCAATTTCTAGTGATCTATGAACTGATACGGTCGTAAATTAATAAAAATTTATAATTAATTATATCTCAAGATTAACATAATCGTCTTGACAGTTTATTAAGGGAATTGCACGCGCAATAGATTTTGGAATTTTCTTTGTAAAAACAATAAAAAATTAAATATGAAAAAATATTAAAAATAAAATATTAATTCATATTCAAAGAGCTGTGACACTTAAAGAAAATTTTTGACTGCCGAAAACTTGATTGTAGTTTACTGTAAATGTAAGGAATTGTAATTTGGTATAATACTAAAGCCCTAAATAAGTAAAAACTGTGCTTTCTCGGTATTTCTTTTTTTTTTTTTGGTTTTTTTTGAAAGCATTCACTTCAAAATTTTTCAAACGCAGCAAAGCCTATGCATTTTTTTGCTTTAAAATAAATCATGGCTTAGTGACAGAATTTTTCTATTTCACATAACTTCCTAGGAAAACAATTTAACTTCTACTGTATTCGCCACAAATTGTTAATGTTCGTCCTTTTGCTTCTGCTTCGTGTTTGAAAAACAAAAAAAAAAAAGGAATATTTTTAAATCCAAAGAAACAAAATAATAATAATAAATAAAAAAAAAACAACCTCAAATCCCAAACGAGTGCATTTACAAATTGCATTTCATTAAATAAATGTATGCTGCCCTCTTTAAAAACACAGCACTAGCAAAAGAATATTTTAAGGACATAAGTACTAAAAAAATAAAGAAAACACAAAACAAAACAAAAAAAAAAAAACTGAGAACCAAAATAGAAAACAAAAGCATTTGCAAGGAGCAAGAAGTATAAAAAAAGTTGCGCGCCAACATGGAATTGGGTCACAAAATAACTACAATAACCTCAAAAATGTTGCAGGAAAACTGCAAAACAAATAACGAAACAAAAGATTCAGTTTAGCAAAAGATGTTGCTTAGATACACATACAAGTGTGCATACGAACACATGTACACAACAACATAACAATCATTTTAACAACATGCGTTGTTGGCACACTTGCTATGATTGCACGAGGAAAAAAAAAATCGCCTACTAGGCTGTTTTATTCTCTTTTACTCTCCCTGAACTTGTTTTTGCGTTTTACTAAATCTGAAGCTTTTTTTTTTTAGTTCATTTTAATGCTAAATCGAAATAAGAAAAGAAAAATCGAAAAAAAAAAAACAAAAATGAATGCTCTACCTTCAACTAAAATTGAATCTGAGATATCTATACCATTCTTCAAAAAATTTGGAAATTTTCCCGATATTAATTTTGAATACGCCACCACATAATGCAGTTAAGATACGTTAAGAACTGAATATGAATTGAGAAAATTGAAAATTACAAAATTTTTATTTTCATATTTGAATCAATACCCACTAAGCATAGCATTTCTATATATGATTCAATGAAATGCGTACCTATGTCTATGTCCGTGACTGATATCTATTTTATGATTTTTAAGTTAATTCGAATTGGATTCTCTACTTGTTTCGGCATTTGAATAGGCAACCAACAAGCAGATAGGCATTTACATGAAGATTCCAAACTTTAACTAACATTGACTGCAATTGACAATCGACTGAAAATATCCAGATAGCTCGAAGAGAAGGCATAATTTAGGCCGTGTATCGCTAGGCATTGCTATTGGTTTAGGTCTTAAAAAGGAAAAAATTAATACTTTATACCACCAACATCTCCTGGTGGTGTATATAAAAATCCCAGTTAAAATGATACTCAAAAAAATTTTTGCTTTGAATAAAAAAAGAACAAAAAAAGAAAATTAAAATCACAAAAGTCGCTATCAAACAAAAAAAACAACAAAAAAAATCACATGGTAAAGGAAGCGACTAAGCAACCGAACAGTATGGTGACAGCTGGGGCACAGCTTTCAAATGGAATACAAGTGCTGAAATTAGTTGTTGTTTGAGTTGCTATTTTATGTTCTTTGGCTTTTGTTTTTTTTTTACTATTTTCTTCTTTTTTTTTTAGTTATCTGTAGACAGTACAATCGGCAATGTTTCAGTTCAGTTTTCATGGAGCTTAAAAGCCGAAGAATGAAACTAATAGAGAAAAGGTTTTTTTTTTTTTTTTTTTTAATGCCTCTGAGCTATCCTAGTTAGAATATGTTTGAAAAATTTTTAGAACCAAACTTCAGAAGTTGTTACTTGATAAGGAATGTAATCATACTTTAAAAAAAAATGTATTTAATGCGAACCTTTTATTTTTGTTTATTAGAGATTTAATAGGCTTTCTAAACTGTGAAGAAGAAGAATAATTCTAATTAACACATAAGTCAATGATTGCCGATAGTGACACATAGATGTCGTCTTTAATCAAAAAATGCATATTTTTTTTCAGATATCCATATTTTTTTTATCACATGTCACTTCCCAATATTTCTTGTCATTCCGATTATTTGTTTTTCGACGGAAAAAATGTTTTTCGACTTATTGTTCAAATCCTTCTTCCTAAAAAAGAAAAAAAAAACAATAATTTCTGGGTAGTTTTCTGTTTTTAAAGGTGTTCAAGTGAAAACACCGTCGATGTTGAACAAAGTGTTCAAGTAAAAGAGACGATTGCATGAGAACACATAAAATAAAAATTCTTAAAAGATAGCAAACACATCAAAAGGCAAAATATTTGATATTTTGCTTGAGCATTTGGGCATAAGTACACTGTTTTCCACAAAGAGACGTCATGCTTATCTCCAGTGACTATAATGAAAAAATTCCATGAATCGAAACTCAAATTGCTGTCCCACCTATTGTGTTCTTTATATATGGAATCACAGAAAAAAAGAACATTGAAATGCTGGGGAAGTGTACGATTGATCATATCACTCTAGAAGGAAACTTTGTCGACATAGCAGGTCAAACTTAAAAAAAATTTTTTTTTTTAATTCTTAGCTAATCCCGAAGATTATTAACTGATGTATTACCTCAGAAGGATAAGCCATCAGTTATGCACAAGGAAAAGTTCTCAATCTAGCCGTAAAATATTCTCTTACTTGATTCAAAAATAGGAACATGGTTTTACAAAGGTTTTTTCTTTAACCTTTAAACTTGATCCATTTCCAAGCTTCTTTTCGTTTTATTTTTCTATCAATTTTATCATCACAGAGAGTATATTATGTATTTTCCAAATATTTTTAAAGCATAGGTATACTAATCTATGATATGAACCTCATAAAACAATCGATCGCTTCGTTAGTTAATAGCAACGTTGAATATCTATATTATCCGCATTTAAGCGGATCAGTTGACGCCCGTTAGAACTCGCGATACGGAATTCATATCCTGTCAGGAAAATGTCTAATTATTCACGATTGACAATACTTCAAGTAGAGTACCTTTCAAGCTTTGAATTTCTAAAATTAAATCTTAGCAGAATTAACACAAGAATCAATTTACACTTCTGTCCGTCTGTGTTGTATTTTATTCCTCTATTGGAATCAATACTGGGGCTTTAAAGTTTTGACATGAAAGACAAACTTAAAATTAAAATATCGTTTTTAATTTTATTCGCTTTAGTACGAGGGCTAATCGTTGCATTTGCTCGCGCCAAGTTAATAAAAACTTAATAACCTTGAGGTACTTGTGATAAAAAAAAAAGAAAGAAAAATAGGGGGAGAAAAACCTTTTCAACGACATAAGACACGATTTTTTATATAAAATATTACATCACATACAAGCTGGTCGTAATTAATATAAAATTCTTAATACATTTTTTTTTCTCGTTTGAATTTTTCTTGGACTTTGTTTAAAAATCCATTAAATCATTTAATGGTCTCTATGTTGTCTTCTACATAATATATTTTCCATTGCGCGATTACTTGGAATTGGTTTGATATGTTTACTTTAATATTTGTTTATATCTTGTTATGTTGTGGATATGTTATATTATCTGTAAGTGAAAAGCAAAAAATAAAACATAATGACTACGATTACATAGCATTTTATATTTACTAAATAATATAATATTGTTATATGTATGTTGAATAGACGATATACGTTAAAAAAAAAAAAAAAACATTGAATTTGTTAAGTGTCAAATGATTTAGTCTTACCTGAATCTAATGCAATTTGTTTTCTTGATTTCATTTTACGCAATTACTACCATTATCGTACTGGGATTTTCATTTAACGTCTTTTCATTTCTATGCTTATATTTCTCTGGTACGTTCATAGAGTTTGTCTTTTTTTGTTTCCGTAATTTTTTTCTTTTTGTTAGCAAAATGAAGATTATCTTTTAATTGAGTGTAAAATTATATAAATTTATAAAATAAGCGCAACGAAAGTTTATGCCTAAGGAATTATGTAGAAACATGCCCATTCAAATAATCGTTACATTTTTAAAGGAAATGCATATGACAGAAATTAACGATTTCGCTAACATTAACACTTATATATATATATATATAAATATATATTATATTGTACTTTATATACTTATAATACGCATATAGTGGGTTATTGCAAAAGTTCCTGCTAGAGTTCCATAGAAAATCGCAGACTGCCTTTTATATCTAACAGGTGGGCTGAAAAGTTCGTTGATATATAGATGGCGCTACTGTATCCATGTGATTTTTTAGTTAGCCCTAACCTTCAAAGGACACGTGTACAAATTTGACACCGGTTGCACTATTAGTATGTGAGTTTTAGCACTTTTAGTGAAGCAACTTTTGTTACTTTGAAAGAATGGATAAAAAGGAATTTCGTGTGTTAGTAAAAAAATACGAAAAGAACGAATTGAAGCCAAGGCTTGGCTTGATAAACATTATTATTCGAACTTTGCACCAGAAAAATCAACCGTAGAGAAATGGTTTGCTAAATTTAAAAGAGGCGAAATGAGCACCGAAGACGATGCACGCGCCAAAGAGACTGTTACCGATGAAAAAATCCAAAAAGTCTACAAAATAATTTCGGATAACCGTAAATGAAATTGATTTAGATAGCTGCGACCCTAAAGATATCAAAGGAACGTGTTGGATGTATAGTGAATGAATATTTGGATATGCGAAAGTTCTGTTCAAAGTGGCTGTTGCAGCGAGCTCACAATCGACAAAAACAACAACGAATTGATCATTCTAAGCAGTGTTTGGAGCTGTTCAATCGTAATAAATCCGAATTTTTGTGTCGATATGTGACAATGGATGAAACATGGCTCCATCATTTCACACCGGAGTCGAATCGACAGTCAGCCTATTGGACTGCACGTAATGAACCGACTCCAAAGCGTGGAAAAACAAATAGTACTATAAAAATGGTATCGAAAAATGGGCTGACAGCGATAATGATTTCATCGTCTATGGACTATAATCAATGAAGTAGTTGCGTCATGATTGTCAAATTTTTATAATTCTACTGTGTTTTGCCAGTTAGAACTTGTACTTTTTACTTTTAAATTCACGTTTTGGCATATTTTGTAATATAAAGCAAGAAAATTAAATTTAATCATTCTTCTATAGTTATTTTTTTCTTATCCTATCAACAAAACGAATTTTTCTTCAATTAAATGGTGACTGCAGGTGAAAAATGAGTGAATTGTAATAAGATAATATGAAAAAGAAAAAATGATCGGAATCTCAAACCAAAGATAAATTGACACAACTGGCAGAATCTATATAACTTTTATATGCTTAACAAGTTCGTTCCAGATAACATAAGGAAGCGATATAACTGTGGACAAAAATATCATAAGCATATCAATCAACTCAAAGTAAAAATTCGAGCAAAATATCTTCAATGTGCTCAGTTCAAATGGTATTATCTTATATCTTAATAAGGAGAGTTAATTAGGAAATCTATTTTCATCTCTTGATAAGACCAAACATTATCGCCCTGTTATCTGTTTTCATTCTCTGCAAACAAAATGTAATTCAATGAAAGCTCTTTTTCTACTATTGGCGACATCAGAGCTTGAAAGACTTGTCAAGTAGTACAAAGAAAAGAATGATGAAGAATGTATAAGTGTTATTAAATATTATTTTCCATGAAAATGTTTTCCATATATATTGTTTTCAAATTCGACACGAGCTTTTGTTAACATCTAATATATATGTACAATATAATATAATATATATACACGTAATTATGTATTTTCAGTTAGAGAAACGTTATCTTTTCAGTTAAAAGGAAATTCTAATTTAACACATATGTATATATAACATTTAAGTATATATCCGGAAGAGATATGTCTGCATTTGCATGTGCATGTGCAAAAGCGCTGATGTAATTTAAAAATATATATATATATATATATGTATACGCGCATGAATATTTGTCCCCGAGTATTAGATAACAAGTTTTCAAATTCTACTGCGTACGATTTTATATCACCACACACATATATATATATTTGCATTTTATTGTTGTAATCATATATGCAGACAATGCAAGAGATAATAAAGTTTTCTTAGCGCAAACAAAAACACTAAAACACACACACACGTACGTACGTACGTACTCCCATATACGAACATACCAAACAATCGCATAAAGACACATATTTTCACATATTCGCCAACTAACTTACATACGTAAAAGTGCGGTGTAACACTTTCATGTACATATAAGAGAAGCTGTCAGAGTTAATTTCTGTTTAGTTTAGTTTAGTTGGGTTTTAGCTTAATGCGTTAATTATTTTAAATGTTTCGTAAATGTTTTAAACTGTTGCTTCTAATTAACTAATAAAGATACGTTTGTGGCAGTTATATTGAAAATAAATAAATGAATAAAAATCTTTACCCTATCTAGTTCTAGATCAGGTCAGGAAGAAGAAATTCATATAAATAAATCAAACTAAAAAATGGCTATTTGTTATTTCAATTACATTGAATTTCAAGAAAGAAAAAAGTTTGTGATGTCTTCCCATCAAAATTCAAATATATATTGTTATTTTTTGGTATGCAGAGTTTGTGATATTCATAGGGTTTATAAGCAGAGAATATTTTGAGAAATAACTAAGTTTTGAAAGAAATAGTGCGTTCTAATAGTTTGTAAAAATAATTAAAATTGTAAACATTTCTTAATAAATAGAGAAACTAGTAAATACCAAAATCTAAGCTTTTCGTGATCTAGCGTTACGAACTGTGCCTTAAAGGTAAAACATATATATAATTTTCATTTTATGCTCAGTATTTCCATATTGACTGGCTACACATTTATCTTTGCCGTTTCTTCATAAATCCATTTGAAATTACAAAGATTATGTTTCTTACATGTTATAGCATTACACTCAACTTTGTGTCGTTCAAACGACAGAATTTTTAATAAAACATCATTAATATATCGGTTGGTACGAGTGCATCATGCCTAAAAGACTCTAAGTTTCTGTTATGAATAAAGTGAAATTCTGAAAAGAAAAAAACAAACTTTTTTTTATGTATAGATAAACTCCGAAAATGCAAAGTCGAGTACAAGGAAGAAAAGAAAATCGTCTTTTGCCCGCTTACAATTCTATCAGTTCAGAAACTAATTACTTTTAGTAGCACTCAATATGCGGGATATTCGCGGAAAATGTCTCTCATAATTTTCTTCGTTTTACGGATGAAAAGTTATGAAGAACTCGAAAATGTAGAAGCCTTTGAATATTCGCCACGTATGCTGCTATCGTACATTTTAAGTATTATATATAAAAAGAAAAATATACACTTATACATGATGTATGACGATATCAGTGTAAGTAATGGTATATATCGTGCGTGCAAAAATCACAAATCATGCGTAATTACGAGTAGATTTAGTTGGTTATTAAACTGGTTACATGTAAGAGAAATGTTTGCTCGTTTTCTCAATTTTTGCAATTTTCAAAATTTTAACAAACTTCAATGATTAAAATGTTAATATACTTCTTGGTTTAGTTGTGAGTAACGCACAATCTTTTCATCTTTCTTAGTTGTAGTTACACAAACAACTACAACTACGACAAATTGAAACACATTTATAATAGCTGGCTTAAGGTTAGTAGTACTTTGTTAACAATAAAACACATAGAACAGATGTGTGAACATAATACTAAAGAAAGAAATTAAATTTAAAAAGCATATGCATACATACGTACATATAAATGAGCATATGTGTGTGTATAAATAAAACGTGTCAACACAAATAAATCATTTGCTACTTATTTAGTAAGAAGAGATGCACAGAAGTAATGAGGAACTCGTATGATAAACGTGCATATATGACACAATCAGCTCCGACAACGTGTAGTCAACACTTTTAAGATGAAAACGTCAACATCATCATAATCATCATCATCGTCATCATCAACATTAACATTATTATAATCATTATTATATTCATGGTTATGTATCAAAATGTTAAAGAAAATTAAAATGAAATTTTGTTTTATTTTCGTACTCGCCACCCTGAGGGTATGATAACTTTCTCTATTTAAATATGAAATCCTATACATGTATACGTTAATCAACATTTATGCTATGTTTACCCGTACATGGTTAAGTCAAAAAAGTCAAAAATAATTAACTTTAGATCTAAGGTGTGTCAATGTTACTCTCTGTCTATCCCTCTGTTAATTTAAATTTTGAAAGCATCTAATTTGGTGAACACTTTAAGTTAAGTACTAAAATAAATCATGAGATTATCACGTTTCACTTAAATCAGTTAAAAGAAAAAAAAAACGAATCAATCACATCAGCGTTTTATTTACAATACATTCTATAATAAAATATGAAAAATTAATTTTTTAAATACTACTTTTCATTATTCGAATACGTTTCGTATACGAAAACACTTGAATAAGAAAATATGTATTCTTATGAGAGTACAGGATTCGAATTTTAATCGTTTAATCGTTTGCAATTGAATATATTATTACAAAAATCTGAACATTTCTGCTGTTGTTGAGTACTAAACTGATATACAATCGAACTCTAATTTTGCGCTTCTCCTATAATTTTAATCATATATTATTATTACGTAGTTGTTCGAATACGAATACTATGATTATTTTCTGCCTTTTAACGAACGCGTTCTCTTCGTATATATTTAAATTGCACAGACAATCTGTTTTGATGTGTTGGTATAAGATATAAATATATTATTATGAAGCCGTTGATAAGTGACTGACTGAAAATATCATCGAAAATGATAAAAAAATAGTTCTTCCTTTTTTTGTCCCGAAAGTTTTTTATACACAAAAATAAAGAAATCTTTTTACGATATTACATTTTAATACTGTGTTTTGATATACATCAGGTGTTTCCTTTACTATTTTGCTCTACCAGAACATGTGTGTAGTGTATTTTTCAAATATCTGTAACACATAGAAATACATGTGTGTGTGTGTCAGCCTCTTAAGGTGTATATAAACCCTTGACCAATGTAGCGAAATGGAGTTTGGCATGGCAGCTTATCCGTCTGTTCATATCATGATTGTGACATTAATACAACAACAAATTTGGCTTCAAGTCTTATCGGTTTCAGTTCGAAGAACAGGAAACTTGATTCTTAGGACCACCCGCAATTAGGAAAAAGGAAAAAAAAAAGCTAAAAATTATGAGCTGACATTGTTTAAATTTTAAATCTTTGAAATCATATTTACAAGATTCTTCTAAATCATATAATAATATGAATTCAAAGACATTCGGTCATTCATATACACGATTTTTGAAAGCATTAATGGCTTTTTCCGCCGACAGAAATTGTTGTACACACAATTTGTTCTTGACAGTCACGTACGAAAAGAAATTATTGAATGCGAAATCAAGACTGTACGGCAAATAATCCTTCAAATCGATTTTTTGAGTATTTAGATAATCACTTGCTAAAAAGAATGTCTAGAAGTTCGCATTGTGTTATTTCTTCAAAGCCTTTCAACCATTCAGAATAGATAGTTTTACATTTCTCTTATGTCATTGCTGAAAAAAACATACCATCTGTTTCCAAGTATTTGGAGCGCGAACAACCTTTGTTGGTCATGGTTCATCTTGAAACACCCATACAGTCTATTTGTGTTTACTTATCTACTTACAATACGCGCTAATCCATGATTCCTCTCTTGTTACTATATTATATATGCCTTCTAAAGTACAGCCTTTTATTTCTTAAGTATTTATTTGGACCAATCAAAACTAGCATCTTTTTGAGATTTTATCAAACTAAGTGGGATCCAACGATAACAAAGCTTTTTCACAGTTATTATGTATACGAGGTGTGTTCAAAAAATAAGGACACTTTTTATATTTCTTGAAAAATATTTATTTATTCTTCAATATCTATTTTGTCCTCTTTAAAGTAATCCCCTTGGACATAATACATTTATGCTAGAGCTTTTTGCAATGCTCAAAACACTTCTGATATCGCTTTTTGACATGGCTTTGAGCTCTTGCAATGATGCGGTCTTTATATACATCATCGGGTAAAGACTCCGTCCTTTCATGAGTCTTTTCAGTTTTGGGAAGAGGAAAAAATCGCAACTGAGCAAGTTCAGTGAATACAGTGGCTGAGGAATGATTAAGATGTTGTTCTTGGTCAAAAACAAACAAGCAATGAGGTGTAAGCTGACAATTCCGGCATAAATTTCTCTACCACACGTTTCATACCTAAAACATTTGCCGATATCTTTAGCAACTTCTCTAAGAATGATCCGATGTTTCGCCGTAACAATTTTCTTCACTGATTCAAAGTTTTCATCAATCAATCGACAGTCCGTCGAGTGGACTGCAAGCCTATTTTGAGTCTAAAGACAAATCGTATTATAAAAATGGTATCGAAATATTGTATGACCGCTATAATTGTTGCATAGCCTCGAAGGCAATTCTATCAAAAAAAAAGAATTTTTCTATGTTAGCCTACGAACTTTTCAGCCCACTTAGTATGTATCAAATAACAAACTAAAAATGCAAAATGGCTGATACTGTCAATATATGTTAAGGATATATGTACCAACATTACAAAAAAAAATTCCGAAAATCGAATTAATGTAGTCCACGTAATTTGAAAAGTCGTTTTTTTGGTGCTCAATTTCAATCGCATGTCAAATTATCAGCTTTTGCATAACATCAACGTTTTCTAATAGAACAACTGAGTTTAGACATCCGATAGAGCACCATTTCCCACTTCCAAAATGCCAAAAATGGAACTAGATTAATCGAAGTACTTTTGCCTTAATATTCTTGATGATAATAAATCATGATGCGAAAATTTTCACGAGTTAATTCCATTTATTTACCGAGACATAAATTTCAAGTCACTGTAAACAACACATATTATTCTTAAATGGTAAAATGTTTTGAAAATTTTTAATCAACAATGTTAAACTACGCAGTTGAAACATTAAATGAATATAATGAACAGGACTTTGCGTAAAATATACAACATTGATCAAAAGTGACATATACACGCACGGAACAAATCGTAGCACTAAATTTATTAAATTAACGGTAATAAAATATGATATATTTTTAAAATTTTTAATAATTTTAAGAAGAATAATAAAAACAAAATTTCACCACAGCATCAAGGTCTTTAAAATGTAATGATAATTTCAACAAATATTTGGAGAAGTAATGGTGAATTTACAATTTTATTAAGGTTCTATAAATTACTAAATTTTAATTAGAAGTCCTGTGAACTTAACTGTGTTTTCTATTTAAATAATTCATTTATTTCATTGCGCACGTTACCAGACGATAAATGAACTCTACCGACGGATACTATGGTATATCACGATCATTATATATGGTATGGGATTAATGTGCGCTTTCAAGTAATGTGCTTGAAAGAATTGCTCTCATTATTTTTCGATGCAGATGGATTTCTAATGAAAATAGTTTAATTTTTTTTTTTTAATTTTGTGTGATCAGTGTAGATACTTTTATTTACATCATATGAAAGAATTTTATTTTCTTAAACATGTTATCATTAATTATCATTTTATATTTAACTTTTGATCGGTAATAAACTTGCTCGTATTTATTGAATTCTAATTTAATTCTAATTTAAATAATTTCACGAACAGTTTTGACAAGAACGAAAGTGGGTTAATGGGGTAAAATTTTTAAAAATTTTTCCTATAATCCACTGTAAAAGCATTTTATAATCCGATATAAAATGAATATGTAAAAGACGATTCTTAAGCGGTTAATGAACTAAAATACTTTGTAATACTTATGCATTAACTTGAACTAAGGTAAGTTTTAAAAAATGTTTCGTAAAGTCTTGCCTCTCAATCCAAGACTTTGTATAAAATTGCGAATAAATGTTAAGATTATTGCCCGGCGTTTTATTAGAACATAACAATAAAAGTTTTCACATAAGATAACTGTATGGCTTTGTTTCATGCGTAAAATACACACACACAGACAGACGACGTAAGTTTTCTTTTAGTAAAAAAGTTAAGAAATTTCAGTCATTCTGATGTTTCACTTGATAATATTCTTCTACTTTGCTCTAAATAGTAAAATCAACCGGAAAATTCCAAGTTATGCGACAAAAGGAAAAAAAGTTTAGCAAGAAGCAAAGAAAATACAAAAAAAAAAATCAATTTATCTCAATGAAGTTCTTAACATAATATAAACTCAATTTCCGTGCATTTCTATGACAATCAATTAAACATTTGGGTGAAGAACGAATGCAAAATCCTTTAAAAAAGAATTTAACGTAAAATGTAACGCAGCTTAAAATTTCCTGAGTTTGCTGCTATGGTACATAGCTTTTTCAATTGATGTTTTCATTTTGTTAAAATGCATTGAGAGAAAAACTTTAAGAAAACATTCCGTTTTCATGTTCATTTATATACATTTTCATAAACACGAAAATTTGCACAAATATATCTACAGGAATATTATCGGTATAGAAGCTATAGATAGATTCCACTATGTAGTACTTAATACCAAAAAAGCGACCAAAAGGGATACCATCTTTATTTTAAATTTCACTTTTTCAGGTATAAATATAAATTTTTTTTTGTTTCCTAATATCTTGGAAAAAATTCTAAGTTTAGCTGCAGTACCTGTAAAGCGTAAGCATACTATTTTAAATACCGCATATTAAGATGTATAAAATATCACTACAACATTAATTAACATATCTACGTATAATTAGTGAAAAATATCAATTGAAATGCATTCCGTAACATAGAACTTCAAACTGTAACATTTTTAAATTCCACCATGGAAATGGGTTACTTATTTAACTTATAAGACAAAAATTATAAATTTTGTACTAATTCTCACATTTCTGTTAATTGAAACACATTCAGCGAATACAATATTCAGAGTTTTCCCTTTTAAAGAGACTTGGAAAAGACAACACTTTAAACATACACTTGTATAGATTGTATACATTTCTCGGAAATCCGGAAAAGTATAATTAATTTTTGTCGAGCTCAAAGTGGTACGAATGCCAAAAGTATTAATAAAATTTAAAAAGTTAACGATTAAAAATCGTCCTGAATTGTCGCAATATATATTTCAAGTGCTTTAATAACATTTTGATTAACATTCTCGTAAATGAATTTTCTCCGTCGTTGTGCAAGGGCATTTATCAAAAAAAAAAAAAAAAAAAAAAAAAAAATGCACTTTATTTATTTGATGAGAAATTGTCAGATTTTGGTTTTTTTTTCGAAAGGAGTTCTATGTTAATTGACAACATAAAATAAAAGAAGAAAAATGGATCGATCAGGATATAATAAAACATTCATAGAAGAAGAATATTTAACAACACGAAGTGATATTGAAAACACAATTTGCAAGCTTTTTTGCAATCTGCAAAATACACTTTAATAAATAAAGTAGTATGTATTTGAGATCGCAATCGCAGTTAATTTTCAGAAAAATCTATATAAAATATTTTCAACTTAATTTAATGATTATAAAAAGAACAAATTTTAACTAAATTTTAATGCTTAGACAATATTTTAATTTCAAGGATGCTTTTTAAGTAAATAAAAAAAAATATAGGAGTACAAATAAGTTTCCGACGTTTAACAAAAGATAGGCCCATCAAAAGATTTTGTTGAAATTGTCAGATGCAAAACATAATATCGTAGGTTTGATCATCTGGTAACCATAAAACTTTGATTTATTGGTGACTCCGTTTCAGCATCACATATTTTTTTTCTTGTCAACTGTCAAATGTCAAATTTTGTGTTGAATAAACGACATTTAAAGGAAATTTTAGGTTCTCGGCTTAATTCTAAAGATAGTACCGATGTAATCCCAGCAAGCGATGAACAATGGTTATGTTAGGATAACCAATTAACCATTGCACAGATTAGGCGAACAATTAACATGGATGATAATGCTGAATATCCATGGCGGCCCCATCTGGGAGAGTCATTTAGTTTTGGCGTATTATGCTTATGTTCTAACTAAATGAAACCGTTATTAGGAAACGTTGCCAACAATAATTGATGAAGTTAAGACGAAAAACCGCAGCAATATGTCAAAAATCATGATATCGTAACTTTCCAGCTCAACGAGATCTGACCCCATATAGCATAACACGTTCAGAAATGTTAATGGCACTAAATTGGCAATGCGCTACCTTCTTCACTGTTATCAATGCAAATAAATTTTTTGGGTTGACATGGATTACGGTTGATAACTTATTGTATAGTCGAGTGAATCTCCAAATTATTACAACGATAACGAACAAGTGAATCTTTTTGTGCACCGCCTCAAAAGTCCAGTTGTCTTTCTCTTATGAAAATCATAATTTGTCCAAAAAATGAAAGAAATAACAGTTATTAAAGTACAGTAATTTGAAGAAAACGTAATATACCATTCGTTTTGATAGAAAACTGTGAAATTCCATAGACTTCTTTGAACAGTTTGTACAGTACAATAATGAAAAAACCTTTAAGATAATCAACTTTGATAAAAAAAAAGAGGTGATCAAATTAAGAAATATTCATGTATATGTAATTTAAAATATTTGTTGATGCAAATTTATTAAAATAATCCTTTTTTTGTTCTAATGCAAATATTGAACAAATTTGGTTTGGTTTTAGTAATTACAATATTTTATATGTTATATTTACAACTTGTAATTAGAGAAATACTTATATTTATCTATATAAGAAGTGTGTCGAAATGTGTATACAATTGTGTGTAAGTATATGTGCGCGTACGTGTATACGTGTGCGTATGCGTGTAAATATCTTTATAAGTCATTTTTTATTTATTTACTTAAAACAGTATGCTACAGTGAAAAAAAACTTAGTGCATAACTTACGAGATAAAAAAACTTAAAAAAGAAAAAAGTAAGAAACAAGTAATCACGTATAAAGAAGTGAATATTAATAAGGTGCTAATAGGGAAGGGTGTGAAGTTATATTTAAACCAAAACTGGTAACAGAGGTCTGTTAAGCCATTGACAGAATCCTGTTAACGAAAGTCTTGGAAGGATTTATATCAAATATAGTTAAAAAGGGCAGTATTTTGGAACATTTTTGAATGAATATGATAAACAAAACATCAATTTTTGTTAATTGGGTAAAATTTGATATAAAAAAGTTTTTCTGCTCTGTCATATATGACATTCAAAAAGCCGAAGTTTAATTATCCATTGTGGTCAAACCAAGTGCTGCGAAAAAACGAAATTTGTTTTGCGTGATTCCTTGATGAATACTCTTTCCAACGAGGTATAGTTTCTCTTAAGTTGCTTTCGGAAAAATTTTTTATTGGACTTTGAAAATTGCTCTGTATAGGGCAAAATAAGAGCAATATTTGGGAGGCCACTGTGGCCAAACCAAGTACTGCGAAAAAACGAAATTTATCCTCAAGGTAAACAAAAGGCTGAGCACGGGAAACGCCCAGAACCTTGTTGTTAGAAAAAACCAAGTCCAAAAAATTGCCATTGACATTTTTATCATGTTGCGATTATTAATCATTCTTTGTAATATTAGCAAATGGTTTATTAGATCAATTTATATCCGTGACGGAAAACAATATACATCGGGAAACGCCATAAAGTATATATGTTCCTGATCAAAGTGGAATATATTTGGAAATATCTGTATGTCTTTTTTTATGTAACCCGACTATTTATGTAAACCAAGCTTACTAGTTTTATTTACAAAACACTAATAATTTCCTTTCATTTTTAAATGGCAGTCTAGAAGTTACACAGCTTCCAATTCAGAAATTCAATAGAAGGCATGTAAATGTAGTTTTTAATTTAAATTGATCGTTTAAAAATATGTTTGGAATTGTAGACGATACAAGATCGATATATTGAATGAATGAATGAATGAATGGTCTTTCGTCTCCTCTTGTAATCAAGTATCGCACATTATGTGGCGTTTAATATTAAATTAGTCGACCTAAACTAAATGTAATTTCTTTCTTTTTTTTTTTTTTTTAAATACATTATATCTCGTGAAGGAAATCAGTATTATGCGATTAGTGCTTGTAAATGAATATAAACGATTTAATTATAAATTTGTATACATATACATATATATATCTATATATATATATATATATATATAGATAAAAATGATTTATTATAATTATAGTCACGTAATCAATAGTGCTAAGCTGAAGCAAGTGATAATGAGGTTGTTTTCGATTTATCTCTCTATTATTCCCCTTTAGATATATTATTTAATTTTGAAAAAAAAGTGACTAGAAATTATACTTGAGTGCTACATTAACGTATATGGTATTTTCCGTAACAGCGATTTGGTTTTTTTTTCACATTCACCACAAAGGTTATACTGATCTGTATCGCGGACATTATAGTTTATATAGTTTATATTTAAATTTTCTTGATAAATATGAATTGCGACATTAGTTAAATCATGCCTTGTTATCCGGCATCGTTCGTGTTTCTCTTCACATTACTACACATTACATTACATTACATCAGAACATTTGTATCGAATTCATTTCATCATTTTTATTAGAGTACGCAAATTTTCGAAACTGATTCCTGTTTCCATCCACAATTATCGGAAAGCAGATTAATTTTTCTTCTTGTTTAACTACTTACTTAATTAAAATTTTGTTATTTTAAACTGAGAACGTTCTGCTATTTATTCTTTACAAGCAAAAACCAGCTTAACTGAGCTACAGACTCACTACAATTATTAAAGAAACATGTATCTATATAATTTTATATAATTTTTTTCTTATGCTCCAGAATTATATGAATTATCACGATATGATTATATCTTATTGTACGACACGATTTGATACGATCTTCCATGTATAAGTCGCAAACAATAGAATCCAAAGGATTCGGTGTAAGTGGAGTATTCTAGTTTTTTGGTTTTTAATAAAAATAAAAAAATAGAAGAGATTTGTATTCTATATCAAAATGATAAGAAAATTTGTGTAGTCCTGGACAAAGTATACTCTTGTGTTGTCTACGAAATAATTGCATTTTTACGGAAGTTACCGTATTTGAAATAGTGCAAACAAGCGAAATCGGACAATCTGTGTATACTAGTGACCACTAGTCATAATGACGACTGTTATTTGAACGGTACAAAATTCAAAAATTTTAATAAAAAGAAAAGGAAAAAAAAAACAATTCGAAATTATGACAATTGAAAAACCGTAGTTTTTGTTTACGTCTCCTTTTTTTTTAAATGTGAATTGAATTCCATCAAAATGAATGATACTTTTGACCAAACAATGAAATTAAACCAAACATTTTTAGATGCAAACTGGCATAAATTACTAAGAAATTATTCTTGACGGCCAAAATACCTTGCGATAAAACGTGTTAACTCTGAAGAAAATTTTTCTAATGTTTCCCCTTTTTCAATTAAAAAACTTATACGATGTGATGAAGTGGAACTCTGTAAAAGAATTAAAAAACGGCATCATTGAACAAAAAACAAAAACGTATCGAAAACTTAACGTAGGCCTAAAAATTAATACTGTATGTCTAACAAGTTCTCGCTTGTTTCGTAAAAAAAAAAAATTCGAATAAAAGGAGAACGAGAAGCCGCTTTAATTACTTTAACAATCCCGGTCATTGATTTGCCCTAAACAGTGAATGTTGGATATGAAAAAATAAAAATTCGACCCTTCATCCCTTTATCTTTAAGATGTAAAAACGGTATTCGCTTTGAAAATATTTGAAATGTTTATAAAAACAACAGAATATGTGGCAATTGTTCTGAAAATGTCCACATTTCCGATGAAAATAAAACTTGCCAACGATATCATATTACGCGTGAACTCCTTTGGAGAAAATCTTCTCAACGCAAACCAAATTGCTTTATCTTCTTAAAGGAAAAAGAAATTCAGGTGATTATTGCTATACAAAAAACAAACGATTTGAAAAACGCAACAGCAATTTATAATAACAGAAATTAGAGTAGTAAATCTGTTTTCGCAATAGTATTAAAAACAACAACTACTACAAATCGACAAATCCAAAAACAGATATGAACAAGTAAGATACACTATCTATTGTCAATTATAAAGATCTTAGCACCACATTAAGCAACGAATCGTGTATCTACAATATCTCAGATTAAATTAAACATCATTACCAACCTCTTCTTCAAGAATCTCCAAACTCTCTGAACCAGCAACGTTACATTTTTTATAATACTTATCCCAGAAAAACTATTCTGCAAAAAAAAATAGGCCAATCCGAAAGTTTAAAAAACTAATTAAAAGAAGATACTACAAAATGAAGAATTGACGTCTGATTGCGATGAAATATCAAACGTTATATTAATGTAATGAACTACAATTTCAATTAACAACAATTTCAATAAACTACAATTTCAATGAACTACAATTTCAATGGACTGCAATTTCAATGAACTACAATTTCAATTAACAACAATTTCGATGAACTGCAATTTCAATGATCTACAATTTCAACGAACTGCAATATCAATGAACTACAGATGCTTTAATTTGCTTCAAGAAATACAAGGTTTGCAAGATTGCAAGATTTCTTTTAACCCAATCTCACCTCGTTCATACACCGGATACTTTAAAAATACCCAAAATAATTAGTTGGCGCATATGTCGAATCCAACATCTCCTGTAGACGCGTATCAATTTAAATTAAAATACAAAAGCGATAGCTATCTCATAAATAAATTGAATAAAAAATTTACTTTGCTCTCGCACTGAAAAATTATATATAGAGTTGTTGTTGTTGTTGAAGGGATAAATTGCCGGTATAAAGTAAACTATGAAAGTAGATTATAAGTTTTGTTTATTATATTATAGATCAAATGCTAAAATCCATCGTCAAAAATTCCAAGACAATATAATTTGCCGCTATCTTGTAAATAGCGACATAAAATTGTGTTCAGTTGATCAAAAAAAAAAAAAAAAGAAAAAATGCTTCAATGATTCATTGATGCTTGCTATAATAGCGTTATTATAAAGAACAATAAAAAAGAATTAAAAAAACAATTAATGAGAAATGACATGACCCATTTTATTATCTTCAATGTTTGGAAAATATATTACGGCTATCAACACTTTTAGCTGGCCATCTGCATGTTTTTGAATGTATTAGAGCTACAAGAATTAAAATCAAAAGCTAAAATTTGCTTCATATATGTCATATGTAAAATGACGTAATTAATTTCGCAGATAAATTCTGTAAGAGACCGGAAATAACGTGCGAAGGATAGACACTAAAGTGACTTTAGAAAAAATTTTGCAAATATTTTCATCAGTAATTTATATCATCAAATTTGACGCAAATAATATAATTGTCAGGCCTATCCAAAATTGAACTGGCCAAAAGTATTATCTGAGTTCTTCCTACACTTGTATTTAATTTAAAAAATTTTTAATTTTCATATATTTGGTAATATATAGTATGTAGCTTACTTATCTATTTTAGTAATGTTTGTAATAAAAATATCTGAATTGACACGCTGATTTACCAACTGCTTTACACTCCTAAGTTCGTTAACATAAAATGATTGTTGTTGAAAATGACAATTATTGATATTCTTGTTTGGCAATTGTGTTTAAGGATAAATTAAAATCTTAACATAGAAGGGATTTAGTGTGATTTCAAATTTAACGCTACTGTTCTTTTTTATAAATGCATGCCAATAGATATAATGGCTCTTTTTTTTTTTTTGATAATTTTAATACTTATTCCTTATCGCCCAGGGATTGTTGCTTATGAGGCGCATAAAACGATCACTTGTCAATTTGTTTTATAATGTTTTACGATTGTTTTATCTTATCACTATGAGACGATTATACAACGCAATTACACCTAAAATGAAACAAGAACAAACATCACTTATACTACATATATACAGACATGCATGCATAAATAAGTCTGCAGATGTATTCTTTACTGCTGTTATCATCCTATCATGTTCACGTGTGCATTGTATTGTGTTAAGTTGTTGTATGTTAGACACTAATTCAGACATAAACACATTTCCAGGTATGGAAAAAAAGGAAGAAAGAGAAAATAACGATAGGAAATGGTAGTCATGTTCAGTGTACATTTCAAAGGGGAAGATAGAGAAACAGAAACTTATCGAGAGTATTGTTTTTTGCTTTTTTATATTTTTTTTGTTAAAAACTAAACAGTTAGTTTGTATGTATTTTAATGTTTTATTTATACTTCCGCAAACAACGGTTAAATATATGTTTGCATGCATATAAACTCGCATTTACATTTGCATTCCTTTATATAAATATATATATATATATATATATTTAAGGAGGTTCCATGAATATAGCAAATAATCTAAGAAAACAATGCAATAGAAATGAAACGTGTTAAAGAGTAGACTTTCAGACGGAATAACAACAAACATAATCACAACTACAGACAATTGCTGCAGTGCTTCGACTTTATTTAGTTTTATTAACGTTTTCTTTTGCTGTGTAAACCTTAAAGAAAAAAATATTTCGCAAAAGTTCGTTTTTTGCACGTTTACGCACATATTATATTACGGTAATGTGAAAAGCTTACTGTAACAACCACTTTTCTTCCTCTGTTATATGTTTGCATTTACAATCTTTAGTCTTAAATATTTGTTTATCACTCTTGTTAAAACATTAATACCAAAAATTGTTAAAAATCGATCCATATATTCTAGAGAAGATTATAAGAAATAAGAACCTCTTACTTTTTCCCAAAATGATGGGCTTACAGATTTTTAAGGTCTTTGTTCAATGGTTGCTACCTTAACTTTTCGTTAACAAAGTTTCAGGAAATCGTCTAAATTAAAACATGGGTTTACTCATAATTTATCACAACCCTAAACAAAGTAAGTGGTTAAGGTAAAGTGCCTACATAATTAATATTATTATTAATATAATTTGGTAAAGTGTAATCGAACGATGTACAGTGTATACGATACGATACGATTTAAAAAGTAAAAGATATTAAAAAATTTATTCGAATTCGAATCTCGTATCGTAAGTTTTTTTTTTATTCTATTTTATGTGTGTTTTATACATTTTCTTTAAATTTGCGATTAATTTATTGAGTATAACTATTTTCCCACTGCACTGTGTGTATGTAGGATATAAAATAAAATCAAAATTAGTGTTCACCTATGAAAATTAATTTTGGACTTTTTATACATCTAACGGCGTAATATCTTGGACATTTGTATATATTTTAAATTCATCTTAATGTTTTTATTCTGCGCACTATTATATTTATAAATACATTAAAAAAGAAAGGGATATTGGAATAAATATTGCACTTGTCTCCTTACACAGTCACACCAGCTCTCTTTTTATTTATTTATCCGAAAATTTGCAAAATTCCCGATCTAAAACAATAAGTCACACGCTAAAATGATTGTATTATATATATATGTTATATATATATATATAGATATATATATATATATATACTCATATATATAGATATATACATATATACTCATGCATAAACCCTACTTCTCTATGTATATATGTAGGCGTATGCGTGTGATTTTTTAACAAAGAAAAATATTTATAAACAATTTATGCATGTACTGCGAAATGCATAGAGACAAAGAACGAAGTTTTTTATACAATAAGTAAGAAAATGATATATGGCGGTGACCGAATCTTTCATACCTATCATGTTTATCTTTAAAACAAAAAAGGAAAGCAAAACGTGAAATTTCAATGCTTTATAATATTGTGTGACCATGGCTGATTTTCTTCGTTTCTATAAAGATGTTATAGTATTACCCATTGAATTTGACCGATTTCGTCTATTATCAATAACAGTCTGCATACATGACCTTCCAATGTACTTGCGTAATTTAAAACTGATATCTCTCATTCATTTTTGCGAACCGTACAGCACAGACATTACACAGACGAACTAATAAGTGATCAAAATTTAATATTTAAGAAATGCTTTTTCGGGATCTCTGAAGCTTTCTTTTCGGTGTTGCAAATGTTTGAACAAAATGAATTTACCCCGATTTCTTATGTGATGGGTCTAAAGACACGCACATGTATAGCGAATGCAAAATATTTCAATGTTTGACACAAACCCAATGGCAAAACACTTGAAAGTTTTCTGCTTTCCTTTCATATAATGTTAACATCCACACATACTTTCATGCCCATACATAGAAAAGTATGCGGACGTATTCTATGTATACTGACAGTGAATTAATGTAGACTTTCATTTACACTAACGCATGCAACTAATATAATATGGTGAGTAATGTGACGACTACTGCATAATGTATTCATTCCAAATCAACAAAGAATGCTACTAACTAACATAGTCGTGGCATATGAGATTTGTTTTTTCGTTTGTAACACACATTTAGCGTTAAAATCTAAGTTACAATACTATCATGTAACAAAGATGAAGTTTGAAAATAATTGCGATCTATTAGGTGATTGCAAAAGTTTTTATCAGTAACTTCTAGAAGTAAAAGTGTGAAAGTAATGGAAAATAACAATGTAAATAAGGGTTGAGTTCGACAATTTTGATCTTCCTCTATCTAAAATAAAAGTTTTCCATTTAGTTTGGCCGAATCATTCAGTGTAGACAGCCGTTAATCATGGAACGCTCAAAGTTGCATTTTCTACATTCATTGTCGACGTTCGTTTTCAACATTCATAATTTGATGAAATCTACTGTCAAAGCCCATAAAAAAATTTTAGAAGTTCATGGTGATACTGCTCTAACATATCCCAATTGTGACTTTGGGTTTCGTTGGTTTAAAAATGGTGACTTCGGCGTCAGGGACAAAGAACTGCCTAGGGGACCAAAAAAATTCGAAAACGACGGAAACTCAGCACAAACTCTCAGATAATATCCGAACAGCATAGACATTGATAAATTAACTGTTTCTAGACGTTCATTTGCGATTCGAAAGGAACAAAAGGGTTTCCACATGAATTGAATGCAGATGTCATTTCGACCATATTTTGCAAAAATGGTCAAGGATACATTGCTGCAGCAATTCTGCCATACACAGTGGACTCACCAGACATACCCCTTCTGATTACCTACTTCTGGTTATCTTGGTTAAATCGATGCAGCATGGCTTGGCTGCCACGCGGTTCCATACAGTTGAAGAAATGCGTAAAAAGTCTATTCATGGATAGCCCCAAAACATCATGAGATCTTACAACACGGAATCGCCACGTTGCGAGAAAGATTGGAAAGAGATGTAAAAAATGATAAATTTGATTAATATATATTTTACCAATTTTTCTCGACTAATGACTTTTTCAAGAGAAAAAATGATAAAAACTTTTGCAAGCATCTATTATATTCATCGTAGTTGATCGATAAACACGTTTGAATTACAATATAGAGACAATACCGATGAAAAGTTTTAAACAATTATTACACAACGTTATTTAAGCATGCGTGTGAAGCTGATCTCAAACACCTAATTGACACGTCGTCAATTATCAAAACGATTTGTAAATTTTTGTATACGCATTACCTAGAAATGCATTATTTAATTGTCTCTTTTCTTCTTCGCGCTTATTTGTCATTTGTATAACTTTTTTGTATGCTCTTCATTAATTCCCGATTTTTTTTGTGCACTATCCGATGCACTGGTTTATATGTAGCTATCATTTCAGATTTTGATATATTTCTTTCAAGCTGAAAAGGGCTAAAGTCAAAAATAATGTGGATTCGGCATATGTGAAATTTTATTATTGACGTTTCGACAACGTTTGCATTAAAACAAGTTAAAATATTACAGACGGACAAAGTCGCCTAGATATACTGCACGCTGCTACGTCTAATACAATTTTCATCTATTTTTATCATAAAATACTAAAAAATTGTACCTTAACGTTTACTTTTCAGGGAAACCTTCATATTGGAGGGGTTCCTAAAATTGGATCTATGTAGTGCAAACTTAACGCAGCTAATTTATACTTTCATCGTAAATTATTAAAAATTAATTCTGGTTGCCATGCAATGGCTTTTTTTTTTTGTAAGGAATTTATCAACTCAATCGTGATTCGGTCGTGTTTAATTACGTGTTATTAATCTTTTTACAAGCATCTGCACTTTTGCGATGTAATTTATTGTGCAATATTTAGAATGATAGGAGTACTAAACCATTTATTAATGTTTTGTGTCAAAAGGACGCTTATTAAAGCGCAAAAACATTAGAATGGTGTTGCATTATCCCAGTTTGTGCGGTATTTTTCATTTCTTTACTTGCATTCATTCTGCGTTTCATTATAAAATTTTATTTTTTTTTTTTAATTTTACTCTCGGTAAGCGGACATATGTCGCTTATGTTAATTCTTACTTTCATTGCTCTCATCCTTATCGGCATAATTTGCGTACATATCCTTAGGCATGGTCACTGATTGTTTCCACTCTGTCTGTAAATCAGTCAATTAAAGTGGATTGTTTGTACTACTCATCAAAGAAAAGAAAACTTTGATTGATTGAGTACGAGTTGGGTACCTGAACGGCCCACACATGGTACGTGTATGTCTTTAAATTGTTAAACGTTATGATCTATGATGATTCCGCTAAATGTTTGCTTTGTTCTCAATCTGATTGAAAAAGCGTAAGCTTGACTGATATAAGCTTCTTAGAGAAACCCAAATAGCTTATGGGAGCTGATTGTATAAATTTAAAAAGTACTAAGAAGTACAATAAGAATTTAAATACCTCAAGGATTTGATAAGTCATTTAAAACTAAGTCCGGTAGTGATGTTGTCTGCGGTCTTACCACCACGATGAAGCAAATTCATTCTTCTACACCAACGTCTATTTCAAATAATTTACTCTACTCCATTTATAAGTTCAATGGGCTCCAAACCCGGAAGTAATAACTTCTAATTCTTCATCAATTTGCCTTACGGTTGTCAAGATTTTCTCTTGCTCTTCCATAGTTTCTACTTTCAATATAAAAACTTATAATATATACGACTAAACCTTTTAGAAAAATTGCGTTAAATGATTCTCATCAATAAAGAATTTTAGTCTATCCGATCTTTTTCTTTTTTATATCAATCTTTCTACGAACCTATTTGTTTGTCCTTGATTAAGTACCGTTCTGAGCTTTAAATTTCATATCAAGTGGACGTTAATATTAGTTTTATGTTATTAACTTTTAGACAGATTTTTTCTAAATAATCCTTTTTTCTTCGTTTTAAATCAACTTTTATATATATATATATATATATAAATCATCTTTTCTATATATATAAATGTATATATATTTTACTTATATATGCATGTATATATATTTTACTTAAATATTTTCTTTCAAAAACTAAGCGCCCTTTAAAATGTTTAATAAAAATATTCGCAAGTGCTCTGATTCTAAACTTTCATATTTAGTCTTCAGAGACGTTGGATTTTCTTTAATGTTTAATTTTTCATTTTTGTCATATTTATTCGGGTTGCTTTAATTATATCATAACATATAAATATCTGGATGCGTTTCTCTTAAAAGCTTAGAAATATATTAATTAAATACGTGACTTGAAGTGGTTTTCATGTAATAACATTACAAGAGCGAAATGCTGGAAAAGTTGATTAAATCCGATGCGTTTTACTCCGTTTATATTAAAAGCGCAATTACACAACGAATAAATTGTTCTTAAACATTAAATGTAAATGTAATTATTTTTAAGTCCTTTATTAAATTACTATTAATGTGCACAAATGTAACAAAAAGAAAGAATTAATTTAGTAACTTTTAATTGTCCGTCAGGATTATGTGAAATACGTTTTCCAACCAGTCTTTGAAAATCGCTCTTCTCGTATCTTAGATATTATCTTAGATATTCAAAAAATGATTCTTATTTTTTTTCCATTTCTTTAAAGTTGCCATAAGATGGTGATTTCCTAAGAGAACGTTAAAGATTTGAGTCTTCTCCAAACTGCATTGTTGTCTTTGGTTTACTGGTACGAAAATAATGGTATGCAACATTAAACATTATCAAGTGTAAGACAATATGTTTCAGCAAAGTTTCATTTATATATTGTTACTGCAATGTTAATGTTTCTTAGAGCCTGTATCGCCTTTCTGCGACCTGGTGGTTGTACTTGAGAGTAAAATTGATATTTAATTTGCAAGTGAATTTTTTAAATTAGTAAAACTAGGTCAACTTATGACTTCATAAGAAAGCGGATTAAAAAGATTTGATTATATGTGCATTACTTAAAGTTAAACTATATCGTCAATTACGCCAATTGTCATATATGTGTTGGTTGCATTTTTCCAGACGATGGATTTAGTTTAGATACAATTTGTTTTATTCACTTTAGGGGATATCAGTTGAACAGAATATTTCCTCCTTTTGAGACTAGGTTTCTTTTAATTAACGTATATACTCGAGAGAGATGAAATCTTGCTCGTAATGTCTTCATAAATTGTATTTTATTGTATAATGTAGGTTCTCTATGCTTGTTGCAGAGCTCGGCCAATTGTGAACTTTGCTCCCTTTTTAACGATTGGTGCGATAATTTTAGTACCAACTGTCATGTTTTCTCTATATCTGACCGAAGCGAATATATTGAACGTCTTTTGTTGAAAGATCCAATCACCAGTCTATGCTTCTTAATCTAGATTGTTCCTATTTTTACTTCATTGTTACTTTAATGTTATTGTAAGCTGTTGTATGTAAATTAGTTTATAAATTTTTTTTTTAAGTGAATTCACGCGAATTGTGTACTTGTAGCCGAGTGAAATAATATAAATTTTAGAGAGTATAACAGGTGGGCTAAAAAGTTCGTAAGCTGATACATAGATGGCGCTACTAGTATTAAATTCATATGATTTTTAGTTATCCCTAACCTTCAAAAGACAGCTGGTGCACTATCAGTATGTGAGTTAGAGCATTTTTAGTGAAGCAACGTTTTGGAGTCGGTTCATTACGTGCAGTCCACTCGGCTGAATGTCGATTCGACTCCGGTGTGAAATGATGGAGCCATGTTTCATCCATTGTCACATATCGACGCAAAATTCGAGTTTATTACGATTGAACAGCTCCAAACACTGCTTAGAATCATCAATTCGTTGTTGTTTTTGGTCGATTGTGAGCTCGCTGCAACAGCCACTTTGAACAGAACTTTCGCATATCCAAACATTCATTCACGATATGTCCAACACGTTCCTTTGATATCTTTAGGGGCGCAACTATCTAAATCATCTTCACTTTACGGTTATCCGAAATTATTTTGTGGACTTTTTTGATTTTTTCGTCGGTAACAGTCCGTTTGGCGCGTGCATCGTCTTTGGTGCCTATTTCGCCTCGTTTAAATTTAGCAAACCACTTTTCTACGGTTGATTTTCCTAGTGCAAAGTCGGAATAATAATGTTTATCAAGCCAAGCCTTGGCTTCTGCCTTTGTGAATCACTAAACTTAAATGTTCGACTTTGAAACGAATATATTCTTTGAGAACAAAATTAGGCTGTGAATTACAGCACTTTTATTATCTGCAATTGCTTGCAATTCCTTTCGTTAACTTCAGTAGTACACTAAATATCCACTATATCATATATAACTTATATTGTAATCGAATCCTTTAGAGAGTAATCGTTTAGCTCAAAGTCAATTAGATAATACTTTCCATAGAATAGTTATTTATTTGTATAACTTTTAATCGTCATCTAAACATTCCACTTACACTGAAAATATATTATATTATTATATCAACGGAAATATAAATCTTAGTTCTCCTACACTTCGTTAGCGATTATAAGAAAATAAAATCTCATTATTTTTCCCTTTTTATTTATTTATTTATTTTTTTATTTTTCTTGTTTTTTTATGAACATATACTTCAGTTCATATTTGATGGCATTGCCATGAAATAAAATGAAAACAAATGATAAAAAAACAACCGATAAAAAGAAAGCATTTGATAAATAAAAACACTTACACATACAGACAATGATAGAATAGAATTGTGAAAATTTATATATTAAAACATTCAAAAGAACTGTACTTTAAGTTACCAAACACTTTGTATATATGTATATGCTAAAGTGATTTGGAGTCCTAGAATTGGAATTAACTTAATACTTCCTACGCAGGTCTAAAAGAAAAGTTCATCTAAATATTACTATAAATTAGAAGGAAGTGAAAAATATGATACTTTTTTCAGTTGCAATACTTTCTGCGTTTAACGATCTTTATAAAAACTTTCTTATATCTTCTGGATAAAAAGTATAATAAGAAGCAAAATATATTTGCATTAGCAGACACATTTTAACTAAAAAATAAATAAAAAAACTATTCAAAAGTGTTCGTTTCAACTTATATACATTTTTTCTTTCTTGATATCTATTTCATTTGTATCGTTTCTCTCACATTGACCAATATCTATATCTCTTTTATTTATTATCTTAATAATAAAAGTGTAGTATGTCCAGTTTTGGAAAAATGTTATTAATCGTTTAACGGTAATATTAGATATATATTATAGAATGCGGAAATTACAACTTTTTATATCTTATGCGTTCTTTGATGTAAGATGTCTTTTTTGAAAATTAACTAAAAATTATGTAAAATATTATCATATGACAAAAATATTTAGTTCCAAATTTTGAGATCATTTTAAAAATCATACAAATTTAGATACTACTTACAAGTACTATATGTAGTAGATTAATAGAGAATTGGCCATAAAAAATAGTTCGTTCTCTAGTAAGGATAAACTTTGTTATCTGTAGGATATCAGCTATCTATTGAAATTTTATCTTTCGATTATCGAGAAGATATTTCAAGATTTTTTCGATGTAACCAATCGATGTACAATCGATGTCTGTACGATGTCTGGTTAAAAATCAAAAAAACCACCGTTAAATTATTGTTTCCAGCGTAACGTTTCTAAAGCTAACGGTGAGTACGAACCATATTTTTTTATTTTTTTTTTTTTTTTTGCTTCAAACAATAATGTTTAATTAACGCATGAAATTCTGACTTTGATACTGTTTTGAAAATAACAAGAGTAGTGCCAATCAAACTACTCAAAATTGTAAGCAAATGGTCGAATTGAGATCAAATTCTAACAGATCTAGTTCGAGGGATTGCAATTTATAAAAATTGTATGGAGTTTTTTTTTTGTATGAGTTTTGTTTTCCATGTCAGCCTCAGGGTTTACTGGCTGATGTTTTCTTTTGAATAATACTTTCGTATATATTTCGTAGCAATTTAAATACATTTCTACCTATTCGCGCTTATTTTTATAGTCTTTTGGTAATTGTTGATGAAAACCAAGTCAAAAAGGCCAGATTTTCGCACTTGATAGGGAGATTTTATTAAGGAAATGTTTAAGTACTACCTTAAAACTCTTGAGGAGATGATTTATGAAAAAAGCAAATCATCAATTTCCTGGAAATTGTGTGAATAGGTCCAGCGATTGAATATATAGATTTTCATGAGATAAGAAACATTTTAAACAAAGTATCCAGTATATAATCGCAATTTCAACGAATGATCAGGCAGACGGATGTGGCTAAGTTGATTCTAGTATTGCCCCTTATTGCAGCGGATTTAACAGGATTTAGAGGGTTTAAATAAATGCGCATCGCATTGACTAAATTTACATCGAGCAATGATTTCAAATAGGGAAACGTAAAGGGACCTTCGCAATTCAAAGTTATATTCTAAGTTAGAAAACTAGAAAAGTCTCAATAGTTGAGTTTAGAAAGATTATCAGCTGTCTTTTCATAAATTATTCGAATTATTATTACTTTTTAAAAAGGAATTTAAAAGTCATTTGAATTGATTAATCGATTTAAAAACAAACTCAATTCATAAAAAGTTAGACTTATACCATATGAAGCAAAGTGTTATAAATATATGAGTAAATGATGTTGATTCACAGTTGCATGTGAAGAATGAAATAGATACGTTTATGTATAAAAATAATAGAATGCAAAATAAATTGTGACAAAAACTTAATGGATTGGTTTATATATGTGTGTATGGATGTATATGTATATACTTTGAAACATATGATTTATCAGATATTCAAAGAAATATGTGAATAAATGAAAAAGTTTTTAGATAAAAAAGTTAATGCGTGTTGTTAGCAGAAAAACACAATAAGATGATCTTAATTTAATATAAATCGATATGCTTTTACGGGGCATCAAGAGATTCTGCAATTTCTATTCTCGGCATTTCTTATATTCTTTACATGGGGAATTATCATAGCCAATGCCATTCAATCTTGTTCTATACACAAACTAGCAAAGGAATACCAAGAAATTCTTTTCTTTTGTTTTTTGCCTTTATAGAGAATGCTACGAAAGTCTCTCGTTTAGAAAATCAACGCTTGAAGATATTTTAATACAAATATGTACATACGCATGTATATATACAAGTTTGATGAAGTAACGGAACGATAAAATAACATTTTTTTTATTAGATTCTCTGCTGGATTATATGTGCGTAGGTATACATGGAATTGTTGTACTTGTTGTAGGCGAGGATTTTATACCGACCATTCCGGGGACTAGAGTGCCCCTCCGTTTATAACAATTGAAAATACGAATCAAATAATAAATAAATCATAGATCTGCTTGATGAATCGTTAGATTCTGAACCCTTTTGACTGCATTTGTCTTTATGTTTCTAATCTGTTGCAATAGTGCCTACAATTGAAAAAGTTAATTTAGAAATATGAAACTCCAAATCAAATTTGGAAGTAACAATAGACACAAACCCTAGGAAACGTTAATCTAACACTTGGAATGAAGATTTATGAAAACTTCATAAAGATTTATGAAAACTTCATAAATCTTATTGATCCGCTTAACAAATCCAAAGAACTTTAACTTACGACCAATAAAACAAATTGAACTTCAGTTTTTTATATGAATATTTCTTAAACCCTTTAGAAAGAACAGTTAAAGATCGATCAAATAATCCATTTACAACTAAAAACAATACTGTGGAATATTTATATACTGCTTTGAGGCGCTCTTGGCATCAAAACTTTACATCAAAACAAATGCAACTTTCAAAAGGGAGGACATGCTTGTAAACTATATTTCGTGTGTTAGAAAACGAGGAAATAGAAAGAGAGAGAGATAGACGGAAAGCAAGATAGTGACAAAAGATCGTATACTAATAATACTTTAGTATTTGAAACGTACAATCACAATCATACACAGTTATAGAATGTAGTGTGAAACATAGCCTTTTCGTTTTTCTTTCTCACATAGTCGAAGTAGTTGTAGACCACACTTTCATTTCCGTTATTTAGAGAGTAGAAATCGTTTTCTCTCTTTCTTCTTTTTTCTTAAATTTTTCTTTTATATCAAATGCAGGCAAATGTTTGCTTATAGGTTTATAAGTATATAAATCTAAGTGTATTCGTATGTGTGTGGATATGCGTCGGTTAAGTGTAGATATATTGGCTATACTGTCAGAGTTGTATAATTTACAAAGTTAAATTGCTGTCAAAGTAGAAATCAATGTACGTTGGCTTTTTACTCACACTTCTATTGATACACACGTTCACATTCACATTCGCACCCCATATCCTTTTCACAAGCAAGCATTCCTACAGTGCTTACGTATCTTTTGCTGCACTTTACAAAGTTAATTGTTTTTCTCGTTTGTCTGCCCAATTTTCTGACATTTAATTCATTGGAGAAACTAAAACTGTAAGACATATATTGCGAAATGTTCTCTAACCAATTTGGAAAAAGGAATGCTTTTCAAATTAATTGAAAAAAAAAAAAAAAACGAGATTGAAATATCTTTTCATTTCATTTTTTTTTCTTTTTTCGTTGCTGTAAATAATTTAACAAGAAAAGCCTTACTTACGTTATAGTGATTTTCAAATACTTAATATCCGGCCTCTCATGTAGAGGGTTTTTGGTGATGACGGAATCATGACATCCTACATAATTAAATTAAGTATCTTTCCTATTTTACATAATATTTATATTGTAAGTTTTCTTCAATTATATACAATATTACTGGAATCCTCTTACTATAACTATATACATTAGCGTGATAGATATGAATAATAAATAAATTCTTTTTAAATATTTTTTTTATAAATTATTTTGTTTATCTTTCGATGCGACAGTATTAAAAAATGTATCTTAACAAAGATGCGAAGATAGCATTTTGAAGATAGCGTTCCTCTTAGCAAAGGCGAAAAGATGGGTTAAAATTCAACGGCTACCTTCACGTCAGTGATATGTTGCGAATAGACTGCTTCTACTAGTTCATAACTATTACATATCGTTTAGTAAAAAGTTAGAGTGAAAAATCCATTCACTTGATATATCGATCGCTTATTGTAACTTATCTATCGCATATCATATACATAGAAAATCGTAACTTTTTTTTTTTTTTTGATTGATAGGAAATAGTTGAAGCCTTGTTTCTTTTTTTCAACAAATCGAAAGATAGACGAGGACAATACTAAATAGATTCCGCTATTCACGCTGATCGAAAAATTCATATTTTCTATGAACAATTTACATATTTAATATATCGTACAAGCTGGATGTTACAATACCAGTCTATAAGTATTATTCCAACTATTTGTCATATATAAAAATTTAATCTTTATATTATATACCATATCCATAAGCAGAATTCATTTGCAAAGATTAAGCATACTTTTTAAGTCCGCTTTAGAAACAAAAGTTTCAATTTTTCAAGCTTACCTTGGTTTGGTTATTTTTAGATTCTTAATCTACTTTATTTGTTTCTATAAATGTATTTATTATGTTATTGAAAAAAAGGAAAGCTATGATAATGCCACTATTGGTTTTCCATCATTGCTTTTGAAAACAAAATGGTTATATAGAAACAAATAAAATAAACATTCTAATCTCTTAAATATATTTGGAATACATATCGAATGCAAAAAACCATTTACTTTAAATCGCCAAAGGAAAAAAATATTAATAAATAAATGTATATATATTTGAAAAATACATAAATCAATAAAACAAATATAGAAATAAATAATGTTTTTCATCTGTTTTGTAAACAAAAGTGTCAACATACTCCGCCAACTATTTGTCCGCTCTACGCCTATCTGTAAATAATATTCCGTAATAACTTTATTGCTTCACATTTTTCAACTATTGATTATTTTGCTTGCCAAAAATAAACAATCCCATGATGTGAACATATTTCACATATCAAGTCTCTATGCCTACTATATATATTATATTATATTTGTTATATTAAAATTTTATAGCTTATGTGCGGAGTAATCTAATTTCGCTATATACGTTACACAATTATATATATATATCTTATACATATCTATATAAAATGTATATAAGCTATAAACTTTTAATATACATATATTTATATTGTTTCTATATACCATATAAGACAAAATGTATTATCCATTTTGTGCTTCCGATAGTAGACCTAAATAGAACGCACTGATTGAGATTTGGATTGAATTTGCTCTAAGTATATTGCTTAAATCTTGCCATTATTTACGGAATGCAAATATCATTCATTCAAATGTCCGCCAAGGACGACAGTTATGTTTTCCATATGATATTGAACAACGGATTTGAAGCCTGGACAATGAAACTGATAATTTTATATGAGGGGCGGTTTGAAGAGCATATTATTTTTTTTTCTTTTTATTGTTTGGTCAAATTGAAACCCAAAGCCTTTCAAGTGATCATGATCAATCGAATTTTAATAAAATCAATCTTTATGCGATCTCATAACTTGTTATACGGCGGCTTGTATCAAGGAATATCTTTATTTTGCTTTTACTAGTCTTGCCAGAAGGTGGTGCCGAGTTCACTTACAGTTGATAAATGGTATACAACATGTGTATAAATAACTCGAACTATGTAAACATGTACAAATGAACATTTACTTTGTGAAATTACCTCTAAAGTGTTATCAAATCGTGTAGAAATATGAGACGACCTTTTGATTTGCCACTTACCAGCCAATCATTACTTCGAACTCTTTGTATAAAAGTTCAGATTAATATCTTCTATAAGCCGCAGATGATTGATGTAAAATATATTAAAATATTCATTATTTTCGAGATACTTTCAGTTTTTTTTTAGTAGCCTAGCAGTTTCGTTAGAAAGCCTAGTTTTATTTTAGAATTTAATTTGTTTTATTGATTTTAGAAAATCTACATAAAATTTAAGTTTTTTTAAGAATTTTAGCAATAGGTAAGTGGGCAAGCACAAGTCAATTGTCTCACTAATTAAATGTAGACGGCGTATGCATCCATCCGTTAATAATGTAAAAAAAACTATATATAAAAATTAGAAACAAGTGGAAAAAACACAATAAGTTTTCCAAAAGGAACTCGGTCGCATATAGCGCGGTATTAGAAGAATTGAAGAGCAAAAAACTTAAGAAAATTATAAATATTTAAAACAAAGAATTATTAATTGAAAACCCTATCCTAAACAGCAACGCATTAAAAAGTACTTTCATATATAAAATTGTTTTAAATTTTAAACTCTACTTTTTATGTATATTTTTCTAAATATAATAGGAAAGGTATGCTTTACAAACTATATATTTTGAGTATTCACATTACTTATTGTAGTACTTTCAGACTAAAAAACTTTTCGTATTCTTACGTTTCTTCTTCACAGTCTACTATATCTGCATGTTACCACATATGTTCTTTGCTGTCATTCTCTGCCATTTGTTTCTATAGATGGGTCGTAAAGTGTTTAGCGGTTAAAGTTGGCTATTAATTTATCTTATTAATTTATAAATTTCGCTCAATGTCGTTACGGTTCCCGTTTGTTTCCTACTTTACTGTTTCAATTGGAAAAAATTTTTTTTTTTTATAAAGTTTTCTCTTCCTCTAACCAATATTACAGAATACAAAAAGCCTATATTTAAAACTTTGTTTTTAAAGAAAATTGTACAATTTACTATTGAGTTGAATAAATATAAATAAATTAAATCAAATAAAAATGTTAAGTTGGCGAAGTGATAGTATATGATATATATCTTGTGGCAGCTTTTACTTGTTTATAAATAATGGTATTAGAGTTGATTCAAACGATTTGGCATTAGTGACTCCAGTCGTTATAAAAATTTTATAATAATTTTAGTAAGAAATCACATTTTTTCATTTCAATTCATTCATAATGCATATCAAAGTCACATCCAGCAGAAGATCGAATTAGACAAAACTTTGAAAACTGATCTACTTATTGTAGTATTATGCTGCTATACTAACATTTTAAGCTGTGAAGCAACACTTGATTATGCCGCGAATGACGAAATCTTATCTTATGAATACAGTGATCTGAAAAATAAATGTTAATCTAAATCAAATAAATACTGAAAACTATTAGAAAATGATTAAAGGTAACCAAATACTGAACAGTAAGCCGGTAGATTTTTTTTTTTTTTTTTCGTAATATCACTGTTAGATTGTTTTTAATGCTCTGAGTAACCTATCCACTTAAACTTTTATCTAATATGTCCGATGTATAATATATTCAATGACATTTGATACAACTAAAGCATAACATAGACTCGTAAAAATACAAACAAATCATATAATAATGGAAAGGTTACCATAAATAACCCGAATGAATGTTACAAAAAACAAAAAGAAAACAATGAAAATTTAACTTAGAATTAATTTTCGCATATATTTATTTCATTTACAGATTTGGAAATAAATTTGAATTGATGGGCAAAGTTTCGAAAACTAATTGTGTCGTTGATCTGAGCAAATTGGATAATGAAAAATGTGCACCAGTTAAAAGGTTTTTAAAGCATATTTTTATGCTTTGACAACTTGTTAAATTGCTATGAGAGGTATAAGGAAAGCAGAAAAATAATTCTTAAAATCTTCTTTTTCTGCCTTGCATAAGCGGATAGATCTAATCTTTTATTAAGTGAAACAGTCAAAGCGAGAGAAAAGAAATTTTTCTTTAACATTTTTGTATCCATCATTGATGGATATGGTTACACTGCCTTCGTCCCTTCGTTTATATTTGGTAAATTTTATAACGTACATTTCTAACATAAATCTGAAATTTTAAATCTGTTTGCGTTTCTGAATTTAATATCTTCTTCTTCGAGAACCTTAAGTTAAAAAAAGGAGACGAAAATTAGAACATGTACAAATTTCATCAGTGGCCGACCACAGGCCCCAATCTAGAGGCATGCTTCTCACATATGACTGCTATAAATCCATGCATTCCACATTTAAGGTGTTGCCACCTTTTCTATTTATTTTTTTATTTGCCTTAGATGATTCTTTAACTATTCAAAAATGATGTTCAAATTGTTTTATAGCGAATTCAATCCTTTATGTGTCTTGATTGGAGTCACCTAAAAACCTTAATTGCATTTTTCTGGCAATTACTGTTTCCAAGCGGTACGTACCTTTTACATACCCGCCCCCATTGTTAATCGATTGATTAAAAATTTCAACTATAAGTTGGTAGTAATATTCTCTGAAAAGGGCATAGGTTTTTTTTGTTCGCTTTCACGGGTTTTATATGAAACGAAGTATTAAAATTTAAAGAGAGTCAACCGATTGAGGTACGCTAATGGTGCGACCAAAAAAGTGCTGCAAAAAAATGCTGTTTTTGTGAGAGCTCTAATTATTAATACATTTCTTTCAGTCAGGTAAAAAAATTATCTACTTTTTGGTTTTTTTCTCTATTTTTTTTTTTATATTCCTATCGATTTCGTACTAGCGAACGGTTCAAATCGATCGATTGTTTTTGATAGCACTATATATATGGAGCGCTTACATTATTTACCAAAAATATTTTGGAAATACAATTTAACTGGTTCGAGGCGGTTAGTATGTCATAACAAAGTTTCGACTTCAGTTCAACGTGATTTCGTTACTTATTAATTCCGTTTTTTTTTCTTGTTTCCCTTATTTTCCATTTCTTAACTAAGCTACTTATGTATATGTAACGTTTTCAAAATAAATTCAATATAATTTACATTTAACCTTTACGCGTAGATGTACGAATTCATTGTCTAATTAAATTTAATATTCTGCCGTTACAAAATTAAGATGATTCGAAGCATTGCCTCATTAAGGCGAAGCAGGCAACGGCAACATAATTATGTTAAACTTTCCATTATTTTCTACAGTTTTATAGTGAAAAGTAGTTTTTTTAAGTTCTTACGTTGCTGTCTGCGCATCGTCGTTCTATTGTATACTATACGCTACAAAAACAAAAGGCCTCTTTGTACAAAATACATTATTGTTTGTTTCGCATACAGAAAAGACATAAAACACTTTCTATTAACAGCAACTCTAATTTACTTAAGCTCAGAGAGTTGTCTTTCCCTTTCCCTTTCCCTTTGTTTCCTTCTTTTTTTTTTTTTTTTGAATTTTATTTTTTTACCTTTTTCCTTTTGCACTGTTCAACATAGTGACATGTACGCACACATTGGTATTCCTAAGCATGTATTGTACACCTTTCTAACGCGTTGGCAAAGTGCCATGAATCATTTTCATTTCAGCTTAGGCTGCTGCTGCTGCTAAAGCTGCTACTGCAACTGCTGTTGCATTCATTTAATTTCGGAAAAGCTTCATTCATTCAACATCATCAGGTACTTTACACAGCTGCGTACGCCCTTACAAAGCGTATATAATATGTATTTACGTTCACACGCACATACTACTATACTCTACAGATAAAGACATGCATTAAAATACACAAAAGTTGTATTACATTCATTTACTCATTTGTTCATTAGTGAAATACGCATTTGTACAAATGTTTCAAAATGAAAGAAAGGACGAACGGAAGACAATACCCACGCTTCATCAAAATTGACAAAAAAAAAAAAAAAAAAAAACAAGAAGAAGAAGAAGAAAATGAAAAGGATATTACATCACTACTGATGTATATGTTTTTGTGTGCATTTCTGTGTACATAAAAATACACAAAAGAACGATTAACAAAAATGGCTTAAAAATATAATGTAATTTTCAAGGCGCTATTAACTCTCGCCATTTAAGTAATGTCAGTTTCATTTTTCTACTTTGGGTCTTTTCATACTCATGCATATTCATAAACCATATAGTTTTGTGAACGTGTATCCCTTAAATGTTTAATTATGCAACGTAAAATTGTTGAAAATCGTTTGTTAAATTTTTTTTATTTTTTTCTTATTTCCTTAGAATGCATGCATATGCATGCGAAATGTATTTATGCAGCAAAATAATTTTACGAAAGCACAAATTTTAATAATCTTCCCAAAATAGTCAGACTATAGCATACTTTTTATGTGTTGTCACACTTTCAATTTGCTCAAGACGTCAACTTAAGGAAATCCTTAAATACACAAAAGAAAAATAAAATGAATCATTTGGTCATCACCTTAATTCATAACAATTGCATACAAACTATGGTTTTTTATATAAAGTTTCTTAAATAGCAAAAAAAAAAGAAAAAAACACGCACATCCTTTTGCGTTACAATGCAAATGAATGATTTGCTTATTCATATTAAAGCTGTTAAGATTCGCTTACATAATTGTGCCTTAACAACCAAATAATTGATACGCACTTTAGAGACAAAATCTAAACCTTAATATAAAAATCGTCTAGTTTCGCTGTCAGCATTAAACAGTTTATATGAAAAGGAAATTTCCATTCGATATCTTTTGCAATTTGCAAGAACTCTTCAGCTTTCCCTCAAAGTTTGTTTCTAGCGTGCTTGTCGGTGAATTGAATTTATAACAAGGCGAGCAACGATTTAGATTTCCATTCAATTCATTTTTTACTAGTCATAGAATTCCAATTAGACAGACTTGTTGATAAAAAAAAAAAAAACGAAATTGAGATAGATAAGTATACACACACACGTCCATAAAATTTAAAAAACTTCTATTATATCCTTTTCTTCTGTAAATGAAACGATCAAAAATTAATTGACAAATATTCTTCGGTGAAGGCTTAAGCTAAGCTACTCAAATAATTTTGCGGATATTTTAATTTGTTATATAAGGGCTTTACAAAAATGAAGATTTTGGGCCCGATTAAGACCAATCTATTATTTTAAAATTCAAAATTTCAAATTCAAAAGTAATAAGTGCTTGCAAAAGTTTTCATTATTTTTTTCTTTTGAAAATATATGTTAATCAAAATGTTTTCCATCATTGTCTACACCTTTTCGAAATCTTTGTTGCAAGGTTGCGATACTGTGTCGCAAGAAGCCATGATTTTTTGGGGTTATCAATGATGATACTGTATTAATAACATCAAAGAAATTAACAAGTGCACTCTCCAGGGCAAAAAGATGAAGATAAAAAGCTTAGAAATCTCCAACAGATACTGTCATAACCGGAAAATTAATATTATTGAAATTAATTAATAATAAAAGGCGGGTTGTAACAACTCATTAAAACGACAACCGCTGACTATCCTTGAACAAATCTAGTACGTTTGTGTAATATTTGGTAAGAAACTATGCTTTCAAAAACATATTGAAACATTATACGAAAAAGCTATTAAATCATTCCATGTGTTATGACAATTCTTGAACAGAAGGCGGTCACTACTTAATTTAAAAAATACAAATTTGATTTTCAATTGCATCATAAAGTCAATCCTACCTTACACGACATGGTATGTGGTATAACGGAACCAATTACCATCTTGACGAAGTACAAATCATTTAAATGATTCACTGTATGCAATGGAGACACCATTCATGACTATTACACACAGAAACAGGATATGAAATGGTTCGAGATTTTATTAAGAGATAATACAACATTTATCTCACCAAGATTGGAAATACGATTTATTCTATAATAAGGAAATGCAGATATTCACAGTAAAACCGTAAGAGCGATTCATCAAATTGAAACTGTTTGTGTGATATTCGATCGTTTCTTGCAAATAATCATAACAAAATCATATACATTTTCTTCCTATATTTGAAATATTTGAAATACTAAAAATCAAATAAAACTATTTTTACTTTCTACCTCTAATAAGATCATGTTATCAATAAGCGTTAATTAATTATGTTAACTAATCTCACGAAAATCATTGTTTATAAATAAATAATTAAAATTTTATCAGGATGAACAAAAAAAAAATAATTTTAAAACTTTAATCAACAACATTAATTCGATTTAATTCGATTAAAAAAACTAGAAAATAACTAAAACCACAAAAAGGTATATCTTCTACAACAACTTCATTTTTTTTTTTTATCAAAAGATTAATCAAAACATATTATGATGAGCAGATGAGTTTTAAATTTAAATTTTCATAATCATCACAATTTGTGTGAATTCTTTCGAGTAAAAGATTAATTAGCAGCGTTTCATTCATCGTTAGTCACGCGATGCCCAACGAATACGGGGTAAGTAAGGTGTTCAGTGCTACTAACATCTGCTAAACGGTCTTTGCAATATGAGTTTGAATGTCATCGCATTGGAAGGTGATGTCTTTTGTCATATTGTGGCTATATTGGATCACCTTTTCGGCAATGTTGTTTCGTGGAGGGTTTGATTTGATTGGATCAGCTTACTAGCACACTACCAGCATCGATATACTGACCGAGAAGTTTTCGTTCGTAAGTGAAGTTTCTTCTCTACGATGTTGCACAGTAGATCTAAGTCTCATTGAGATGTAGCAAATTGGTCAAAAAATGATTGTATTTGACGATATACTTACCCGATATCGTTATAGATTACTAATTAGTTTAACTACAGCAGAACTGAATATTAACGCGTAAACTCTTGACACCTTTACCTACTCATACCCGTATAACTTTTAAGCTTTTCGTTATGTTCATGTGCGTTACAAATCTCTAATAAATCTGATATATCCCTTGTAGCAAGCAAAAAAAAAAATATGTTTTAAGAAGAAAAAAAGAAGAAGGATTTTCTTTTTGAATCTTCCCCTTTGTAATAATTTTCAAATGCACTATTTCGATCGTTTTTCGAAAGTGTTAGTACATTACGAGGACATTATCGCTAAGTATGCTTATGAGTGTTATATTTTGGATATGACAGATTATTGTATATCGTAGCTTACATATGAAGGTGTATTAGTTTGTAAGTATAGTTGACATATCTATGTTTACTACAATTCTAGAATAGTTTATCTATACAGAATATTATAATACATTAAAAGCATTTTTGTGGTTGATATAGAATTATTATTGGTAGAAGATATTTTTGACAGACACAATGGGTATAGAGATAAGAAGAAAGAGAAGAAAGTCTAAGTTTAAGTGAAATTTTCTTATATTAATCAAAAATGAGAAACATTTTCATTTCATTGTGCGATAAGCATATACTTGTTCGATTATAATAAATATTAATAAATAAATAAACATAATAAAGTTAATGGCAAGTTGGTTGGTTGGTTGATTTTCAAACGTTAAAATGAACTTTACTGCAATAGAAATGTATTCCTTTCATATTCGTAGAGATTTTTAAAAGAAATTTACATATTGTGAGGTAACTAAGACAATAGTTTATGGTCGAAATATTGTTGTTCAAGGAAACCTTACAGCAAAAGTTATTATTTAATGAATTCATTTCGTTTATTTAATTAACATCCTTCTAATACACGATTCACATAATTGAACTGAATTCTTCTTTTTTTTTTTTTTTGGGTTACAAAATTATTTTAAGAAAGAAAGGTAAGAGAATGCTTTATTAGTTTGCATCATATGATGCATGTGCATTACAATGGCTTTGCAGAAGATAGGTTCGACTTTAAGGCAATGCAATGTATTTATTTGAATTTCGCATCCGTTAAAAATGAATTTAAAAATGAATATCATTTGTGCAAAATGAAGAAATAGTATAAATTCAAAGTTTCATTCATTTCTAAACATTAGCATTTAGTTTGTTTTGGTTGTAAAAATTGTTGTTGTAGTTTACTTATATATATATACTAGTACTTCTTTGGAATGTATTCTAAAATTCTATTTTATTTACTAAGTCTAATTGTTGTTGTTCTATAAAAGTGGAAGATATTTACATACTTACTAATACATAAATTTAAGTAACTTCTTGTTTACCATGATGATGAATAACAAACATAAATAACAAACAATATATGTGTATTGTGCTATGCTGCACTATGCACTGTATATTATTTGCAAAAGCAAGTGTGCGAAGACTTTTACATTATAATTTATATGCTTGCATGTATATCTGTATGTATGTATGTATGTATGTACGTATGTAACTGTGCACGTTTGTAAGCTTTTATATGGAAACTAAATAAATGAATGTAGGTTTTTATAACCAAAATAAATACCTTTGCATTTAAAGATACATATATATATATATATATATATAGAAGCAAAAAGACTTTAAGACTTAAGGCCCTCTACCATGTATTTATATATCATATATAAATATATATGTATATATATATCTATGCACTTGAGATTAAAGTCATACGTTTTCCAATAACTTTAAACTCACTTTGTTATAACTTTTACATCATATTTCACTCAATTGCTATACATAGAGGTGCTGCTAATAAATAATATATATTTGCCTTAGATAAACTAATGCTTATAACACATAGTAGCGTCACCTATGTGCCAGCCTACGAAATTTTCAGCTTACTTAGCACATTCAATTACTTGCTAGTTCTATATTTTCCAATGACTTACAAATACTTTCCCTGTAAAGGTATTTTCCGCGAATTCATATTTTAAACCAAACTCGAAAATAAAAACGACTTTTTATTATACAAATTCGCCGTTATCGAAAACAGTAGTAACAACGTTACCATGGAAACTCATTATATTTTCCTGGTCGTTTCCCTGCAGTAATGCAGTAATACATTATTTACAGATTTTCATCGTAATTAAACATATTAGTCAAGTAATAAACCTTTTGTCTTTTTAAATAAAATATTATATTAATATTAATATGTGTTACAGATCTAGTTTCTTCAAACTTCTTAACAGTTTTGCCTACTGTGCGCTTAGATGAACGATTAACGTGACCATAACTTACTCACGAAACAAACCTACTATAAAACATAAATATATTTGTAGTAAGTTTTTACTATTTTGACACGTTCAGCGTATGCTAAACCATCCAAGCTGCAAGATGGAAAATATTACACTCAACACGTAATTCCCTGGATGATAGTCCTGTTTTGCATATGTTACTGAAAAAAGGTTGGCAAATACAGACCACGAAATGAATGACTCTATATATACTTTAAGGCATGTCCCATTCTTCTATCTATTTAATCTCTTTGAGACATTTTAGACATCGTCTCGTAAGATTTACGATATATAATTTTGTCCAATCTGATCATTCAAAATTAAATATTTAAGGAATTTAATAGTGTCTGTACACTGAGAGTTATTATTTTTTTTTGATTTCGTCCAATCATTTCGTTTGAAGTCACTGGCGTTTACATTATATTCAAATCATAAAACAATTAATTTCAACTTATAGGCGTATGGTTTTTATTTATTTGTATAAGTGTATGTGGAAAAATGAATATAAATAAAATGAACAAATGATAAAAAAAAAGAAGAATTATCAACCATTTATGGAATAAGCAACTTATGCTTCTACAATTTCAGAAGCTGTTTTCATTTTTGTATTCCTTGTTTTTCCTTCGTGAAGACACAGGTGAACAAACAAGTAAGGAGCAACATTATCGACCGTTAATTTATTACAAAAACAGAGAGAGGTCAACTAAATCATCTTTGACACCGTTGTGCTAAACATAACTTCACTGAAATAGAAATTTGTTATTTGTTTGCTTTTATTGTACTTTTTTGACGAAATCATGATTTTTTTGCTTAATTTCAGTTGAAATTCCGGAAATGGCAGAAATCATTGAAATCGTTCTTAATGTAAAGACACTTTTAATACGAACTAATATGGTTTGAGGAAATAAATCAATTCTTGTATACGATATTTGATTGCAAGTTAAAGACGAGTTACGTTCATTCAATATAACTAGGATTTTATTTAAAAAAAATTTTATTTTTATTTTAAAAAATTAATTTAATTTTTATTTGAAAAAATCTAATGAAATATTCATAGAGATTTTAAGAAAAGAAAAAGGGTGTGAAGATAAATTCGAATTTAACTAGCAAAGACATTTACCATTAACATTAACAGAGCTCTGTAACAGCATTACATTGCTCTGTAAAGCAATAAGCGTCAAGCTATATTTGGATTTGGAAGCCCACTCCGTCCAAATTACATGGAACAACCTTAAAAATAATATACGGAATGAACCCGCTATTTTAGTGAATACCTTTCAATAAATGCTTGAAATTCGATATATCAACGGTAGCCGACTAAACAAAATTAGCCATATTAGAGGCTCTAGCGCGGCCAAACTAGAAAATGTCAACGGCATTCACATACATCACGTGAATGTGAATGAAAATAGCATACATAGCATTCATACACATTGACATGATGTATGTGAATATCGTTGACATTTTCTAGTTTGGCCGCAGTAGAGTCTCTAACTTAACTATTTTTCCATAGTCGGGTTATGCTGTGGTACCAAATTTCAAAAAATTTTTAAAAATACTTCTGGGAAGCCGAATTTTAATTCACCTACCTTTTTTGAAAGCTATTTTGATACACATTCACGTGATGTATGTGAATGTCGTCGACATTTTCTAGTTTGGCCGCACAAGAGCCTCTAATATGGCTAATTTTGTTTAGTCGGCTATCGTTGTAATATCGATATTCAAGCATTTATTGAAAGGAATTCACTAAAATAGCGGGTTCATTTCGTACATTATTTTTAAGGTTGTTCCATGTAGATTCACATGATGTTTACAAAAGTTTCCTAGGTATCTTTATTTGGACGGAGTGGGCTTCCAAATCCAGATATAGCTAGGCGCTTATTATTTTACAGAGCTAAGTTAATGGCCTTACAGATCTCTTTTAATGTTAATGGTATATGTCTTTGCTAGTTAAATTCGAATTTATCTTCACATCCTTGAAAAGAAATATATATATATATATATATATATATAAATGTGTATATAAAATCACTAAAAAAGATGGCGTGAAATATGAATTATAGGCCACTTTGAATTGTTGACGGATTTATCGAGTCGTTAGCGTGTTTGTCCTTTTAGTGAAAACATTTGGAGTTTTAAAGATAAAAAGAAATATAAGAAACGCAAAATCTTGGAAGAAAATGGGTTTTATATGTTTACTTCAATTATAAGCTTCTCACCGTGACATCGAACTATGTGGATAGATTAAGAAAATGAATTTTTTTAAATGGCACACAACGAAGATAAGTCATAAATGGAAAAATGATCAAAGAGTTACTTTTATAGTTACCACCGAAAGTGAAGGATATATTTCATTTTGTCATTTGGTTTGTAACTACCAAAACGAAATTCCGGAGACTCCGCAAAGTATATATATTCTTGATCAACATCAAATTTAGAATCAATTTAAGCATGTCCGTCCGTCCATCTGTGTAATGTCCGTGCCGCAAAAATGAATATATCGGCTTCAAATTTGTCAGAAACGTTGCAAGTTCTTTCACATACGTTTCTATTAAAAATGGGCCAAATCGATCACAGGCCACGTCTACAGTGTAAGTTGAGAGCACGTTTGTTTTTTGGCTGTTTTCCATGTTATTCCACGGATGGCGGATGGTGTTCAACGGTATTTCTTAAAAATAGAAATAAAATCTGCCACGCCCACTTATTAAAATCTGATTTTCCCGCTTTTTTTAAGACAGAGGTGGCGGACATAAAAGATTCGGCAGTGCCGAATATAATTTTCTTACTTGTTTTTTTTTTTTTGGATTTGGTTCACTTGAAGTACGATATTCATCAGATTGTTGCACTGTTTCCGGGTCATAAAAGTAAATCCAAGTTCCGTCGCCAATAATTATACATTTTAGATCATTATCACTCATAGAAAGAATTTCTTCTGACACTTCAACACGACTTTGTTTTTCAAGCAAATTGAAAACTTTTGAAACAAGTCGAGAAAAAAAGCGACACAAACTCAAATAATCGGTCAAAAGCGTTTGTATTGATCCTTTTGATATACTAATAATATAAATATATACATGGTCTCTTTCGGTTAATCGGCGGTTGACAAGTACAAGTTCTTTGATTTTGTTGATGCTTTCATCATTAGTTGAGGTTGATGGTCTTCTTGAATGAGGTTCACCTTTGACTAACTCACGACCATTATTAAATGATTTGTATCACTTAAACAAATTTTAAATTGTTTCTTAATAAACACTCATTACCGTAACACGTTTCTGACATTTTTAATGCATCAGAACAAAAAATATTTCATCTTTTTTTGACAAAATTTGATGATGTTCAACAGATTTGTTTTACTTCAAAAATCGTTCATAACAAGTTTGTTTGAAGGAAAAAAAAAGAACGCCGCGTGTATTAATCCAGCAGCACACCTGCCCCGAAATACAAATCTACCAAAAAAATACATACATTGATATCATAGTTAAGGCTTATTATAGATAATCATCTTATCGTTTACCAAAAATTAAGGGAATTCGAAAACATTAGAAATTAGAAATTAAGAAATTGCATAACGTATCAGTATTTGTCGGAATGGAAATATTTCCGGTCGACCAACAATGACCAAAATCTCTATAAAACAAAAGGTATTCAACATTCGTTGAAAAGCGAATAATTATTTTCATCATTGTTCTCGAAATATATGCTCTTTGTGTGTGTGTGTGTAGCTATGTGTGTATTTGTATTTATTTATATACATACTGTTTACGATTGTTATGATTCCTCCAACCAGCTATTTAGACATACAGCTACAATTCCGGTTTCACGAATAGAAAATTCTTAATCGGAATGCTCGCTGCGTTGAAAAAGTTATACTAAATAGCACAATGCCGCCTTAACAACGGTCGACTAGTGGTTATAAAAATGTCATCGTAAATATGACAAGAGTTAGTTTACCTTAGTAAGTCTCACACCGACAGTTTATGTCTGTAAGTGATGTGTGTGTGTGTGTGTGTGTGTGTATTTGTATATGTTTATACTTCTGTTATGCGTTTATATTGTAAATGAAAACAACTTCCGGTATTTTGCAAATGGTTATTTCACAGAAATCCCAACGGCCACAATGATTGTAAGCAAACCCCACTATACTTGTGGTGGTTGTTTTTATTGTTGTTATTATTGCATTGTATTTGGTGTACATGGTTCATGCATAGTTTTTGGTTGAGATTATTAGAACGCTTGCACACATTCACAAATAAATAAAAATGCATATAAACGTACCTATCTGTACTACAGCGAAATACTTCCCAGTTACTGAATTGGAATGAATGGTTGGTTGTGCTTTGTTAGTTTCTTACCACAATATATATATATATATATATATATATAATGGATTGTTCACATTCGGTATGACTGCGGTAATGCTAGAGGAGACGTTTTGTCATTTAATGCTTTGTATGCGTGAGGACAGAGACTTCTTCATCCGCTATACACTTCAACAAGGGAATAGTTTTTTGTTTTATTGTTTGCATCTGTCGGTGTATTACTAAGATGACTCCATCATTGCGCTATCACATTGCAAAAGTTTAATCTGTAGAAATACTTAAGCACAACTAGAGGGGAAAAGCTGTTGCTTTGCTGTCATTATCAGGGTGATGTTTTCGTTGTCGCCGCCTGCGGTTTTTATTGTTAATAATTTCCACTCAAATCAAAGCACAGTAGTTCCACTCCACAGACCTCAGCATTCGAGTATTTTGTGTCATTCTATTTAAGCTTTGGTTTTAATAAATTTTCATAAAATTTAAAAATGGTTTTTTTTTTTTGCTTTCATGTTTTACTAAACAAGAAAAATGAAAATATTTTATTAAAAGTTTACTTTATTATACCGAACCATGTGCTTTTAGACATTCTTCGTGGGTTATGTTCATCTGTTTGCCTTCAGGTTGAATGAGTGTTTTTACCCCAATATACATACGAGGGTTTATGTTTTGAATTGTTTGAAGGAGAACTAACTATAAACGGCAGCAGCAAGACAACAAAATCAAATGCATTCATACACTGGTCTATTCATTTAAACACACATACAAATTCACAGACTTGTATTTATACATACGCAATTCTTATGCACACAGAAATACTCAAAACAATACATTAAAATTCCCACACAAACACCATTCTGTATTGGATAAAACTAAATACAATAAAAAATTATATATTCATCCTTACACACATAAACACACACTTTCATACACACGCAAAAGCGCGCAGAAAAAGAAGAAGATGACATTCGCATTCATATATAAAACACTGACATATTTACTCTCGGAGAGTTGCGGTTTTAGCTTTAAACATCTACTCTATTGTTCTGCCATCTCACTCTCGCATTTCATTTTGATTGCATTGCGCATTGTGTTGTATGGAGAGTCGAAAATGAACGGAAATGAAATTTAGTTGTAACGGAAATCATGTTGCTCGTTATTCGCATTTAGGATTTTGTTTTCTGTTTTCTATTTATTTATTTTTTTTTTTTTTTTATTATTCGCTTTGTCTGCTGGTCCATTTCTCCATTATATAGGATTGCACCAACAGCCCAGAAATTCAGAGTAAATTTGTAATGATGTTCCGTTTGTAACACTCAGAAAAAATATCTAGTGATCCTGCAAGGTACGCTAGCTGCTCTACGTTGATACTGTTATTTTCGTCTGCACTCTTATTGATTTCTTTTTTGTCGAGCTGTCTGTCTATTGATTCTTTAAATATTTCATTCATTAAAAAAGTAATACTGAGTACATATAATCCCATCTACATTAATAAAAAAAAAATTGAGCTCAAAATAAATTTAATCAGTAGATAAACTCCTCTATGTGGAATATTCGAGAACAATTTTCAAATGTTGTTGAAAATGTCCCAGAAAATATAAAGAATATCAATCTTAAATTTGCTACAGATTAAAGTCCAAAAATGTATTGATCGATTCAAAAGTACGTTTACAATCAACCAATTAAAATCGTTTGTTAAGGTGGTGGGTGTTCAAAATTCGCCAAAAAAGAACTACAATTTTCTTATTCATTTCGTTTTGTTATTATATTATTTTGTTTTGTGCAGTTTATGTTATTAATTTTTCTCATTCATTTACGGTATTGTAAAAAGAAAAAAGGTTTAAGCATGAAAAGGAAACTTTCGTAAACATAAATTAAACTAACGAAAGTATCCGATGTTCGGTCTGGTGAGAAGAATAAAAAATCTAAAATTTCTTTCATATTATTATAGTTGAACAAACAAAAATAAAAATTAAATAGAACGTTTTATTAAATTTTATTAATTTTGATGCAATTTCTTTCTTATAAAATTCGTGAAAAAGACACACATATGCGCTTCTCCTCCTACCGCACAATATAGATGGTGTCTGTTTTCGATTTCATAAATTGCATAATTATCTCTGCATAAGTTCTTATAAATACTTTGATCAATTTAACATTGTATCAAATCCTATCTTAAGAATTTTAAATGAATACCTTAACTTATATGAAAAGTGTAATAGTAAACGAGATATCTTTGATTAGTTTCATGAAACGAAAAGAATTTCAACTATTTTCCATTAAACATCCTTTCGGGCATGCAAAAAGTACTTTATTTTACAAGTGCATTTAATCTTTCACAAAATCTCGAAAGATTCCTTAGATACTGTATTAAATTTTGGGGAAAATTACATTTAGGCCTTTAAATATTCATCATATAGGTAAAAATTAAGATATTATATATATTAAGATATTATATATATTATATATAATAAATGATTACCGTCGATATTTTCCGTTTGTATAACAGTTACTGTGATGTAATGTAGCAAGAAAAAAATAATTTCTTCTGCGTTTTTTTTAAAATAAAAATATTCTTAGATAATGTTTCATTGTGTGTAGGTGTGTTCTTTTATCGATATCAATGTTTTTGCTAAAATTGAAGCCAAGATCTTATTGTAGTAAAATCAATTACATCGGACTTATCGTTTTTAAGATTTAAAATTTGTCAAAAGAGAGTTACTAAATATAAAAAAATTTTGTTTGGGCCCATTTATATATCCGTCTGAGTAACGAATCCTATTTGGCTTAATTTATCTCTTCATTCGCTTGTATACTTTTGCTTTTAATTTCATTGCATTTTTAAAATAATTTTTGCGAGTTTATAAAAAAAGAAAAAAGGATAAGAAGAAAAAAGGAAAGAAGAGAAGAGAAGAGAAGGCAAAAGAAAACGAAAGAAAACAAAGGAAAAGAAAAGAACAAAAAGGAAATGAAAAGAAAAGAACAAAAAGGAAATGAAAAGAAAAGGAAAGGAAACGAAAAAAGAAAAAGAAAAGAAAGGCGAAGAAAAGAAGGAAACATAGAAAGAAAAAAAGAAAAAATTAAAAAGGTAATTAAAACACAAAAAAAAGGAGAAAGTAAAAGAAAGAAAAAGTAAAAAGGAAAAGAAAATAAAAAGCTAAGAAAGGATAAGAAAAGGAAAGAAAAGAAGAAAGAGGAAATGAAAAGATAAGAAAAAAGGAAAGCAAACGAAAGGAAAGAAAGGAAAGGAAAAGAAAAGAAAGAACAAAAAGGAAATAAAAAGATCAGAAAAGAAAAGATCAGAAAAGAAAAGAAAAGAAAAGAAAAGAAAAAAGGGAAAGAAAAGAAACGAAAAGCAAAGCAAGAAGAAGAAAAAAGAGAAGCACGAGGTATATAAGAATCAGTTACGTTTACATCTATAGTACTATAATAAATACTTATTAAAAACATTCGATTCCACAAGCGGAATATCTTGTATTTGAAGGAACACTAATATAAAAATAAAATTCTTTTAACGAAAACTTTTCTAAACGAAAATTTCATGCTAAATACTCGCATAATTTTCTTTAATACTCGTCATGTTTCAGCATAAGTCTTTAACAATACTCGTATCCTTTTTTTTTTCTTTCTATTTGATTTCGTTACAAAAACTACAATAACAATAGCAAGAGTAGCAGTAATAGTCCAGTATATTTTACACCACATACATACAGTACGAACGGAAATATTGGAAAATTTTCCAGACATTGTTTTATGTGCCACAAAGCAAAATGTTTATATCCGTTGCTATTGTTGTTTTAGTATATGTTGTTGCAGTAATAATTTCACCTGAAGGCAAGTATCAAGTGTTTTAAAACCACACTTGAGAAAGAAACTATTTTTGCAAAAAAAAAATTACAAAATAGAAAAAAAAAAAAAAAAGAATAAACAATTAAACACAAAAAAGTTTTTCAACAAATTTTCAATAAAACGAATATTTTGTTAAAGAAAACAGTATATACATATACAGATTTGTGAAGAATAGCAAGGAAAGTTGATAAAAGTTTCAGACACATAAAGCTCAAATACCTGACTATCAAGCATACCTTCAAGCACGAGCTGACGTTTATAATTAACAGCAGTTGCTTTATGATTGCATGACATGCAAAAAAAATCTATGTTTATATTTATATCTCTGTATTGCGCTTAGTTATATATGTATAAGTGTAATACAGAGAAATTTACACATTTCCATACATACACATTTATGTATTTATGTAGTCATAGTATAAAATAGAAAGGTATGAGAATATTTTGTATTCTACATGAATAGTCATAATTTGCAGCACATTTTTAAACGTTACAATTACAACAAATCAGATTGTTTTTTTTTCATTTATACCGTGCGCCATCAAAAAGCTTGAAAGTTGAGAAGACTTTGAACGTTTAACGGAATATAAAAGCAAAAGCATAACGCACCAATTCACTTGATCTATAAAAACAACAATAAACACATAAACAAACAACACATACACCGGCGTATACTCTTCCACACATCAACGTATATGAATTACAAACAAAAAATTTTTTTTTTCTTCGCTTCTACTTCTATATGATGCTGTTAAACAAAACCACTAGAGAATTGTATTCGGCAAGTGTTGAAATATGCAATAAACAAAAATAAAATATCCACACAAACACGCAACCACACAGGCACATAATATATTATGTATGTGAGGGGCACTTAAACGGGCCGCATCATCCATTAAAATCGATTAGAGAAATGCATAATATTTTTATAGCCATCAAACAGCGTCTTTTTTTAAATGTACAAAATATTTGTTCATCTATAAAAATATATGTGTTAGAAGCTATTACCTAAACTATAGGTTCCTCTACTCATGACCAATACGAAAAATGAAATCGATTTAGCCGTGTTTGTCCTCTTCAAATTATTGAGATCTTAGTACTCATTGTAAAGGAGAAAGATTTTCTTATAACTGTCGCTAAATTAATTTTGGGAACATGTTAAGTTACGTTTACTGTTATTATTATTTCTTAGTAAGAAACATAAATGTCGAAAAAACACGTTGACGTATGTGAACTTTTTCCGATTGGTGTTGTATCTTTTTCAGCTTTTCAAGCGTAATAGCAAATTTTCTATCCTCGAATATTTTGATCAAAATTTATAAAGACAGCACAGTAATATTTCTACGAAAAAAAAAATTCTTCTCTTTTCATCTCACTGTAATTATAAAAATCAACCTCTGCCCTCCATCTGGATTGATACAATTGATACAACGTCTGTGTCCGGTTACTTAAATAGCTCGTTGAAGCAATGGCTAATAGTTAATTAGCTAAATAGTTCTAAATATAAACAAAATATTGAAATATTTGAGTTAAGTTTAATTACGTTTAATATAAAAACAGCAAAAGACGAAAGAAAGGCCCCAAGTTGTTAAGAGGCCTCTGTTACAAAAGCGTTCACTACAGCTCGCGTATTTACAAAAGCCAAAAACAAACTGAAACTTCAGTTTACTGGCACAAACAGTTTTTAAAAGGGTTTTGTTTTGTGCTTTTTTATTCATTGTATTGTAGTTTTTTTTTTTCACGAATTCCGTATGTTTGTGCGTATAAAACACGTTTTGTTTAATAAGCGAACTTAGTGCTATGCTACGTTCCATGAGTGTGAATAAAATGCAGTAAACATGCATTTGCACACACGCATGCACACCCAAGCAGACATACAAACGAACACAAAAAGATTCTATAAGTGTTTACAAGTATTTACAGACATTTATTTTTATAGATCTTTCTCCCTCTCTCTCTCCCTCTCTTTCTAAACATATATACACAGAAACAGCAACTATCAAACAATTCACTGAACGTTGAAGTTATGTGTATTGAGTTTGTTTCACAATTTTCTCTTTACTTTATCTTGCTTTTTATTGTACGTATCACTAAAAAGTATTGGTAGATTAGATAAGTATCTTCGCTTGCAACACAACCTTAAATTATATGTGTGTATTCATGATCAGGGTAATATCCGCCAGCCGATATAGTCATTCCCTGTCCGACTTTTTTTCTGTCTATTTGTTCAATTTTATGTTGATTGATAGTTGCTATTATTGTTTGCCTTTCAAATTCATAAAAGCTAAATTTAATCTTTTTCACATACACATTCAATAGATGGTCCCAAATCAAATCTGAAAAGGAATTATTCCTCCTGCAAGAACTCAACGATAATAAGTAAAAATTTATCACTAAACAGCCTCTAATGTGGATATTCATCTTAAGTTCAATACAAATATTCCCTAGTTGTAAAATCCATTTAAGTGTCGTTCTAATCAATTAATTGATTGACTCATATGTAATGATATGTTTTGCAAACTAAGCTAATGAACGTAAAAAACTGGACATAAGGCGAATGTAATTTTCTTCTACTTTATTACATAGAAAGTGAAAGTTTTCCATGCGCTTCAACTGTATATTCTTGCACTATAAAAAGGCTTTGGGATGCATAAGAATGTATAAAAAAAAATCAATACAACAAAACTTTATCACAACACGCATAACTATGAAAAGTATAGGGTGATGATGTCAATCAGTCGATGAAATGCTTCGTTTTCTTTGTTTGTTTCTTAATGGCGCGCGTAAACGTCTTGTATGTGTAGAAAGTGTTTACATAATAAAATGAAGAATCTGATCAGTAGAAGAATCTGCTTGCGAAACAACAAATTTTTATAAAATTCTTTAGTTAACTTTAGAAATACAGGGAACAAATACAATAAAATATTTTATTTATCTCTATGAAATTGGGAAATATTCAAAGAATTTTTTCTTTATTATCATTTTTGTCTTGACTTCAGTTGAATTTTACTAAAAACACATACTGTTATATATAAATAACATTATATTTAAAAACAAAATTTATGCACGTCGTTAGATAATTTTGTATAAATAATGTGTTCAGTTTCTTTTTCTTTTTTTTTTTTTTTCAAATACAATTAAAAAATGTACGGAGGACTGTTAGCTTTGTCCGTTCTCACGTCATATGCCCACCTCTTAGCTTCCCTAAGTTCACTCTTCCCTACTCTTGCAAAAGAATTACACCATTATATTGTATTGAATATGTGTTAAAGAATATAAATAGAAGTTAAGACAATTATTATTGTAGGTTTGGTATTGAATAAACTCCGTTTGCTTTGTCTAGATTAATTATTAACTATATGATCATAACATAAATAGTATACAAATAAATACATGTAGAAATATATCGAATGTAGGAAAAGTCAAATTCTTTGTACAAACAAGAAATATGAGAAGTAATAAATACGTATGTTATCATATTGGATTAACAGCGATTGCAAACGAGGGGACAGTTTTGGAGTTCGACATGTTGATGATGCATTTCTCATCACTTCACTTTTGACGATAAACCCATCGCTCAAAGTTATTTAATCATTGTTGGCCATTATGGCGTTGGTCTGCTTTAGCAATTAGCATTTCGAATTATTGATTTTGATTGAATGTTTTTCTTCGTCTAAGTTTATCAAAACAATTTTTAAAATTTGGTATTAATTCCCTCAAAGTTTTATTTTCAAGGTACAAGCGTGTTATCATTTCTAGATCGCTCGTTTCTCTTTCATAGTAAATCACTTTCTTCACTTCCTCTCTATATCTTTATCTCTATATGCCTTTATTTCAGTTTATATTAAACGAGAACACATACAATGCTATTATCTTGTTTTTATTGCTTTTCATTAATAGAGTTTAGATTTAAATTTTAATAATATAAGTACTGAGTATAAGAAAGTGTTACTCTCATTCAAGCACAAAGAGAAAGAAAGAGAAATAAATGAGAATGCAACACACAGCATTGAGAATAGAGAGAACCGTTTTTTTGTTATAATTTCTTTCAATATATTTTAATTTCCCGATATATGTGTATAGAAATATATCTTTATTAAATTCTTAATTTATTTATTGTCTGTCATTTAACTCTTTATTCTAATTCGGTTTTCTCGATTTAATGCACTATTTATTCGGCATTCATTGTTTATCTGAATATTAGTTTTGGCTTAATTTGTATTTGAAAATAATGTAAATTTAAAATTTTAACTTTCTAACACACACACACACACATACGTAAGACGGACCACACTACGGCATTCGACTTAATACTTTCATGAGTTAACACTAACTAACTTAAAATCTAATCTCATGCCGATCTCAATTGATCGATTTTTGTTTTGCATTCTTTTGCTTTTGTGTTCTTAAACGATTTTACATATTCGCTTTTTCGAACAAAAGCATAGACGAATATATAATGAACTCCATGTCGCAATTAATCACTTCTGTTGTACAGAAAAATTGACGTAAATCTAATGATGCAAAATTTGGCTGAACTTCGATAATACTTTCAGTTGACTATGTAGGAATACATTTAACAAGATTGTAAATTGATTTGAAAAAAATTTCATTATACGAACTTTTAGAAATTTCTTAATGTAGCCGTGTAAATTAGAATATAAAATTATTCATTCGTAAGCGTAGCACAGGCACAAATGTTTTCCGACATTCTTCCTAAGCGTAGCATGTTTTTCGACATTATTCTAATTTCTCTAATTCATCAACGAAGTGATTCTTAGAAAATCATTTATAGCCAATTGTACAATCAGAAGTCAAAGGAAAGTTTATGGTTAAATTCGACTGATCTTGAGTGTTACCACTCACTGTCACCTATATCCAATTTATAACCAGTAAACCGACGATTTGTTCTTGACTAAAAAAAAATTTTTTTTTAATCTTTTTGTTATATATATATACAGAAATTTGACGAGCGTTTTCGCGTAACCAAAGGAGTAAAATCGACAAATTTCGGGTTAGTTAAGGGGTAACGACACCGTACATTTTTGAGAAATCCAGTTCGTTTTTTTTCATTAACTGAACAGATGTTGCGAATCGTCTGGAATACGTTGAATAAAATCCCTACCTGAAAAAAATTCTGAATCCATTTAAGAATGTTCGTCCATCTATCTGTTTGTGGTAAACATTTTTCCAATCGTCAAAAATGAAGATATCGTCTTCAAATTTGCCAAAAACATTGTAAGGTCTTGCGAGCAATTTTTTACTGGAAATAATCCAAATCGCTTAAAGGACATTACTAGTACGTAACATAAATAACACCTCTCCTTTTTGGATCTTCGCCCCTTACTCATAAAATGTAATACAAATTTTTATCTATATTCGAAAGAAATGAATGAAATTCGCCTAGCATTGTAGTGTATGTAAATTTTTTTTTGAGCTTTTTTTTTCAAGATGAAAGTGGTAGGTGTAAAAAATGCAATCACAATCGAATATAGCGTTTTTACTTGTTTTCTGTTAGCCTGCAATTCCAGGTTCATAAAACCAACCTTCCATGTTCAAATATTACTCCTCATTCTCTTTATTTTCTCGACGGTATTTTTCTTGAAAGTCTCTCGTTCGTTATATCTCTCAAAAATAGATTCGCATGTTTTACGCTTTACGTGCTACGAAATAACGCAGAAGAAACAATTTTATGGCCAAATTTAACCGAATCAGTTTGAAAAGCTTTGCGATGAACTATTAATTTCTTGGCAAAAATTATTGAAAACTTTCTAATCACTCTGAGCTTTATATTTATACATATACAAATCTTTTCTAATGATATCTCTGAATATATTAAAGAAATTAAAAACCCACAAATAACATAATAGGACAAATATTCATTTTTCATAGGTGGTCTTCTGGAATTGCTAAAGAAAAGACTGAAATTTCAAGAAGCGTATCTTTTCAACTGATGATATCTTTACTACATATCCTAGAAGTTTCGAAGTATCTAATAAGCCAATAAAAAAAATTGATTTTTAGAAAAATTATAGCATAGCGTTATCCCTTAAAATATCTCTAAAATTGCGGCCTGTAAGTTAACTATAAAAATAACTGGACAAATAACAGACAGACATATAAAATAAGGTTAGATTCTCTTAAGCCCTCTGAGTATTGTATACATTCGTACAGTGGTGTAAGATAACAAAATTATAATTTAAGAGGAAATATATTTGCACGGAATTTTCTCCTTAAATTGGTCGACTTGCATTTAATCCCTGAAAGTCGGATTGTAAATTTCTTTAACAACCTCGCATTCCGGAAACTTATAGCAGCCATAAAACGCGATATTGCACAGACTTTGACTGAATCGAAAAATCTTTCTTAATGAGGAAACTACGAAATTATATCTCCCCTTTTTTTTATAAACTTTTGCTGCAATTATTTAACGTGGAAAAATCGATTAGAGAATCGCTTAATAACATTTTTTGCCAAAGTTCAGGTTTTACCATTAGTTGTGCATCTAAATCTCACGCTAAATTGACTGTATGACATCTAAGGTTTGAATTTAAGTGTTAAACTAAACTAAACGTTTTACGTGTCGGGTTTGTTCAATAAATTCCTATCTCTCTTTACATTCATTTATCTGACTTTATAATTCTGCATTAATTTTTTCTTTTTTGTTTCTTCAGTTTCGTTTATACGATTCACACATTTTATAGAATTCCCACAGTTGCAGCCATCAGTCAATAAATGAATACAATGAAATGCTATGCAATACTTAAAGAAAAAGGAAACAGAAAAATGCAAGAAAAAAGTTATGTACGATTTAGTCCGAATCTGTTAACACCCATCTCTATATTGATTGCAACATTTAATGGCTAAAAAGGGTGAAGTTTCATTGACTGGATATTACGATATAAGTTTTATATGACGAACAAATTTTTAACACGATTCAGAAGCTTCACAAATTAAAGGTCCAATAAATGAATTACATCTTTTTATATATATATATATAGCATCATCCATTTTGTTATTTCGTAGTATACCTTCAACGGTTCTCAAACATATGATGACGTGAATGTTCTATCTTGTCTTACATATGTTACCAAGAAAAGGTCTGACGAACCCGGACCATGAAATCGATGACTCTATAGTTAAACATATAAAGTTCTTCTTTTATTACTATTTCTTTTTTTAATTTAATGATTAAGTGAAGAAAATATGAAATTAATTCAATAATTTTCCATCCTTTTTGCAAAAAGGACTACATTTACATTTTGTTAAAAGTGGGTATTAAATTGCATATTTAAATACACAAATACAACAAAATTTATTTTTGTTGTCAATTTTTTATGATAAATTGATTTTCGGTACAATTGCAGAATAGGTCCTTAATTAGTTACAATGATTTTGAGATTGTGAAGTAGTAGTGAGTAATACAAGACGTATAAATTTTTTACACAACGTTCTTTCCATTGCAAAAAAAAAAAAACAATTAAACTAAACAACGATTTTCCAGAATAGTTTTACTTATCGTACTTGAGTTCTTATATAGAGAACATGGGCAATTTAAGTGCTCAAGTTGCTGTCTGATGACCAAGAGAAAAAAGAGTTAAAAATGCTTAATCAATTTTAAATCATTTTTACGATAAGTTATTTGGTACATAAACTTCGTAGCTATTACAAATCATCTGAAAAACCAAATTTTGCTCGGGCGTATAAAAATGGCTTTTAAGTATTACGGTAGATAGATAGGAAAAAAGCATATCTGAGACAATTTTTAACTAAGAGAGCAATTATTGATTTCTATAACAAAATCAAACAAAATATATCTGTTTACTTCTTGCATCAGTCCTTACCATAGGATCTCTATGTTATCATAACTTGAAAAAGCAAAACCATCTAGAAGAATGCAAGCTTAAGTATATCGCATCCATAGTATCTGCCAACTCAATCACTATATGCATTAGTATACTAAATCTAAATTTAAGGAATTATGTTAAGAGTGTAGGATATTCTATTGAAGTTAATCATTCGATATCCGGTGTTCAATAGTAACATTAATCACTTAGACATTAAAGTCTGTCTGCTTAAACATTAAAGTGTTTTTTAATTCTTGGCTTGAAAACTTGATTTACTACTAAACAGATTATTAAATAAATAAAATTATAAATAAAACTAGATTTTCAAAGATAAGTAGATACTCGAGGGCAATATACTTAAGCAAAATTGATCATAATCTTCAAAAAAAAAATGATAATTCGTAACCAAATAACAGTATTACAACAAATACAACTACTTTTAATTGAGTTGAGAAATAGCATTTTAAATAAACGTTAAGAAATTATTATAATTATTAAATCGTTCCTTATAAATGACATTAAGGAATTTGAAACGCATCCATTGAAAAATATTTACTTTATGAGGTTCCTGAAATAGGGGAATGGACGAGGTAACTCACGCTATGCCAAAGCTAATATCCTTTGTAATGGTTAATACAAACAAGAAAAATAGATGAGAAACTAATTTATCAAAGTAAGAAAAAACATATAAGAGAAAAATGCTTTCTCTAAAAAAGAAAAGAAAAAAAAAAAGGAAAAACAGAAAGCAGGAAAGCAGAAACATAAAAATCTAAACGATCTTGCGTAAATAACAAAAATGAAAAAAGAAGTTGAAAAGAAAATGTTACAAATTTACAAGAGTACACACTAATACGTAATTGCCAGTTTGGTGTAGGACGTAAAAACAAATTCTTTAGTACACATACAAGAAAATAAATAGTAAAGAAGATAAAAACACAGAGGAAAGCAAACTTATAAAATATATTAAAGAAAGATTCACATTAGAAAAACGAGACACAACAAGCAGGGCAGTAGCTCTTATAAACGAAATCAAGGATTGACATAATATCGATTAAGTCTAAAGAGTTAAAAAATTTACCAATATTGTAGAAATTTAAATGGCTTAAAAAAAAAAAAAAAATTTCTAAATATGTTTTTTTTTTAAATCTCAAATATTTCAAAGCATTTATTTCGTCCAATCGAAAAATCTTTTTCCAATAATTATAAAAAAGTAAAAGGTTATTAAAAAGAATTTTCTGAGAAACTTCATTATACAAAAAGAAAATAAGAAGAGAAAAAATACCTTTACCGTTAAGCCGATTTTGAATCGCTAAAGTATTCCCCCATACTCAGCATATTGTAAGTCTCACAAATTAATATAAAAATGTAAATAAAATTGCTTAAAGCAATAAATAGAATGAAAAAATATATATATTTATTAATTTTTTTATTTATTTCATATTGATTAAAAGCGTTGAAGCAACTTAGACCAGAGGTGCCTTTGTTAGTATTTTAACCAACTCTACTACAAAGGGATACGAAGCCATGTATGCTGGTTTGCTAATTAAACTTCTTCACAACTCGACTATGGTTACGGATATAAAAAATATATTTCATTATGAAAATATAGTAAACACCTTGTAGATATATCAGATCATTATTTTCTAATCTATTCAATTTTGCTTAACGCAATAATTTTATTCTTCACTTTACATAGTAAAGCGTGCCTTTTTAAAATGCTTTGATTGTAAGTAACATAATACGGAATTAATATTAAACAATAGTTTAGTTCAGAAGTTTTTTTATCTTTAAAACATGAGATTTGAGTGCATCGATCTCCACCTTTCGCCCTGAAAATCGTCCTCATCATCATCATCAAATAACAAATTAGTTTAGGTATTAGAAGTGGAAGTATAAACACTCTCTTCTAAGTTTTCTAAAAGATGACACAACTTTATCTGTGAACAATAGTCGAATTGTGACTTTTCCATGTAAGAAAGATATTGTTTTAAAGCCACACTAATCGTTATCATGCTAAAGTGTACACAATGTGGTTCTTGTAAGCGTAAGATAAGTCAAATTCTGCGTTACAAAAATGTCAAGTGTTAGAAGTGTTGTTTAATTTGAAGAATATAAGAAAAGGTGATCTGCGATCCAATATATGCTTTTTCTGAAAGAGGCACACATTATGCGTATTGCTGGGTTTGGCTTGGAAGACTCATATAATCCAGTGAAAATACTGATTCAGTGCTTAATAGTTTCATAACCAGCTTTGTGTAGTATGGGACCAGCATGACCAGAATGGAAAACTGGCTTTCTGTTTTTGTTTAAAGAACAAGGATCATTTTCGTTAATTACGTTATTGCCGGATCTTTCTCAATGATTATTGCTTTGGGACTAAACAATTCATAATACATTAGATCCAAATAGGGGTATCGTGAATAATTGAATTAGAAACAAGATTCCCTTGTATCGAATTTTTTGTGCATTTTTATTTCAGGTAGAAAAAGCAGACTTTTGTTTTTTTTTTTTTTTGCACAGAATTCCAGTTATTCAGAGCGACAAATCTATGTTGTTGCGAAAAGCGTGAATATAGAATTTTGATATGGAAAAAGCACAGTATTCTCCAACACGATATAGTACTAGCAACGTTTCACATAACAGCTACTTTAATATATACCTACATTACTGTTACATATGATATATATGACGCGATATACGATCGATGCAACGAGCGATCTTTTGAACATTAAACATTGTACCGCAATTAATTAATTAACCTAAGTCAAATATAATTTGTTTTTCGTTTTGTATTAATGTTGTATTAAATTTCAAAGTACTATATACTAGATTCTTATCGCTTTTATAAATTTGAAAGCGCTCAAATTCTTGCCAAAATGCAAGCAATTGTTAAAAACTTTTCGCTCTACTTCTTTTTTTAAAAAAAAAACCTTCTCATAATTACTCATTAAAGTTAAGAAAGTTGGAAGATTTCGTTAGAAAACGTTTGATGAACTTCTAAATTACTTATCAATATCGCATAAAAATTGGTAATCAATTTAAATTGAATTGAAATTTAATTGTTCAAATTTCAAATTGGATGCCTCATTAAACGAAAGACAGATAGAGAAGAAAATGATAGGGCACTATTGATTGCATACTAACTCTTTCTCTTTTAATACGGTAAGTGTAATCAAGAAATGTTCAGCTGAAGAGAGAGAATCGCAGAAATATGAACATTAGATTCTCGAGTTGTTAGCTTGAAAATGATCTTTATACAAATAAAAATGATCTCTATAAATTATTAGAGAGAGAAAGAAGAAATAAGTTAAAATTTTTTTGAAATTGATTTTCTTTATAATTATGTAATTGTGTGAAAAAGAAAAACAAAACACGTTTGAATTCAAATGTTTAGATATATAGAGCAAGGAAATATTCTGTAATTCTGATTCAATTTTAGAATCTTTTAGAGTCGGGAAAAATTCCAAAATTTCTATACGACCAGTGTCTCCTATTCTTTTAGTAAATTTGATACGTCTCTGATGTAGATATAAAGGCAGCTACCAAAAGTTCTGAAAGATAGTAAAAAACTTAAGTTTTCCATTTTTCATTCACGTTATTACAGATGTTTGAGAGGAGTAAAGTAACAGTTAAGTTAACTTACTTACATTCAAGCATAGTATTAAGATTTATTACATTTTAATGAATGCAGATCAATAAAATATATAATGTTGTAGAGATTTCGCGGCAGCGTTAGCTGACTTCTCAGAAAGAAAATGTATACTAAAGTTGAAATTAATACCGTTTAAAAAAGTTGAAATAAATACATTTACATATGCATACATAAATACATACATACATACAATACATATATATATATATATATATATATATATATATATATATATATATATATATATATATATATATATATGTGTGTGTGTGTGTGTGTGTGTGTGTGTACGTATGTATGTATGTATTTATGTATGTATATGTATACATACATATATGCATATAAATATCCAATTTTTAAATGATCAAAAATATGTTAATTGAAATTAAAAAGGAAGCTAAGAAAAGGGTTAATTACAAGCGTTAAATAATAAATAAATTTTTTAACATATTCATGCTATATTGTAAAATATTTATCTTCACGGTCATACTGCCTTTTATGCGTAACACTTTCTTGATGTATACAAGTAACGATGGTTACAGATGTGTATGCGGGTAAGTGTATAAACGCTTACTTACATAAGTTGATATTTACGTATTTGATTTCAATTAAATATTATATAAATATGTGTTGCATTCCTTACGCTCATTGGCGGTTACGTGCGTACATACCTTTTCATAAATATAAGAATTATAATTACCTTTAGTTCATTATAAAAGTTAAACGTTCAATATATAACGTGTACTGTTGCTGATGTTGACTGTTATGCGTATACATGTATGTGTGTACGCGCATGAATGAATACAGATGTATGCCTCAGCTGTAATTGTCAGTTTCTTTTATGCAAAAGTTGAAACAACGTATGTGAGTTTAAATACAAAAATGTATTCATTTATTATTTACATACACAGATACGTGTAAATATTTCCTTTTCTTTCTTTATATATGTTGCATATAATAAATAAGCATTGTTGAGTTATTAATTAACCTTAATTCATTGTTTAACTTCTCGAAAAATATATTTAAGTGTTTTTTACATAAAATGAACGGCCTTTTTAATAAAATTAAAAATTGCGATTTTTATCTTTTGCTTAAGTAGAAAAGTCAAAATAGCAATCATAAGTGAAAATGCAGTATATATTGATTAAAGGTGTCAAGGTTAATTATCCCATGGGAAAACAATTTTTCTTTGTAATTTGCCGTAATCTTTTAAAATTTTTTGATAATTGATAAGCTAGCCATCCAATAGATAAAACCTATGCGTGTAGATATGGTATTGGTTAGAAAGGACTGTAGGTGGAAAAGGAGGGAAGGTGCGGGAATGTATATATATACTCACCTTGAAAGCGGGAGCACTGGAAGTTTTCTGTCAGTTTAATTCATTTAAAAGCTTTTTTCAAGAACTAAATACTTACTTACTTAATAATTGGAAAGTGAAATGTGCACAAAAAGACCAATTTTTATAATGTATAGAATCATCCATTTCGTGGTCGGGATTTATGAATCTTGTTTCAGTAATATAGGTAAAACAAAACTATCATCCAGGGCATCATTTGTTTAGTGTAATATTTGCCATTTTATCATATGAACCATTTAAGAACCGCTGAATATATTAAAATAGTTAAAACTTACTACAACAAAGCTGTTTTTGTCATAGCTACGTTTCAGGCTGGTTACGGTCGATATAATTGTTTATCTGAGCACATTGTAGGCAAAACTATTCAGAAGTCTGGAGAAATTGGATCTGTGGCAGATTTTTAAGATCCATACATCTTCGAAACACACCCTAGACCAAAAATATTGGTTCTATTAATGAAAGTGTCGAAGGAGCTTAATATTTATCCATTACATGGCGCACACAATATTTTGATCGTTGTAGCCATTTGATTACCAATTTTTTTTTTGGCGTGAAATCGAGGATATGTAGTTTTAACTGAACCTTACCGCAAGCCACGCAACATGCCTTCGTTTCGGTATTGTTGTGCGAGAAATTTCTCGGGCGTATAATTTCACATTTTGGCAACACGCTTTCGCTACCACGATCGAACGATTTTTCCGCTGGACCTTGTTTTTTGCATTACGCAAACGCTCGAGTTTATGCGAACAATTTTCAAACTTTTGACGATTTGGCCAACCTGTTGCATACTATGCGCAGATAAATCATCGAAAATTATCTCCTGTAAGATTTCCCATGAGGTAAATTTGAATGATATTGTATTCCACAAACAAAGGTAAGGTCTCTCAAGGTATTGATTATTTGATTCAAATCTCAATTAGAAGAGTCTTTTATTTACTTTTACTTTCGGAAAACGAACAAAATGTGTGTAAAGCAGTTACACTTGTAGTAAGGTATAAGTTAAGTAAAAAGATATCAGATAAAAATCCAATTTACAGGTTTCTTTATGAACTCAAGAGATTTCTCAAATTGAAGATTCTTTCTTGTGACGGTAGCATGAAATAAGATATTTTTGAATTCATTATTATTATTATTATTTATTTAGACCGAAGAAATAAATCTTGGACAGAATTAACAAAAGGAGCATTTGCAGCTATAACTATCAGATAATTTTTTTAAATAAAATGATCTAGATTGTTTATTTTTTAAATTTAACCGACTAAGAATATTTATAAAGATTTCAAATATTGTATGTGTAATCCAATTGCTATCTTACACGAATGTTTTTATCGTCTAGCGAAAAGCTTTTCTTTTGGATAATTTAGAAAAATCCATTTTTTTTGTACGTAGAATAAACGCTAATTAAATATAATAATTCCATTTGTGCTATCCATTTGATGATTTCACGCTTACAGAACCTCTTATTCCTCATTTAAGAAAATTTTATTATTCAAAAAGTTTTGTATATTTTCTAATAACCGGTGATTAGATAAAATCAGATCCACAAGCGAGAACTTGTATCATCTAGATGGGATACAAGACCTTTAAGATTTGCACTCTAAACCATATTTCTTTGATTGCTTCGTGAAATTTTTTTACCTCGTTGGCAGTAAAGGTCTAATTCGTTAGAAGCGCTAAAAATAAACATTTTAACGATTTCATAAAACTCATTGTATTTTCTTTGTGTGAATCTTCACTAGTTTTTTACGGTCCCATCACATAAAAGATTATATTTTTTTTATGTTTACGTTTTATCCTCAACAAGAATTCGTTTCAAAGTAGATTAGTCTTAAAATGCGTACTTCTTCTTTTGATTCTTTGCTTTAAAAAAACCTCTTTCAGTTTAAGCCGAATACAAATATTGAGCTGCTTAATGAATTTAAGAAACCTTTTATGTGCTATGCGATGCACCTTTGCTTTTCTCTAATCATTCAAAGAAATATAAGAAGGTTTTTCTTTTAATAAACTTATGATGAAAATATTCTATTTAAATAAAAGCCTTATTGGCCTAGTAATATATTTCGAAAAAAGAAGAAAAATTTCGCACATTTAATATTTACAAATGAATCTCTTGTTAATCTTTTGCTAATTTTCTGTATATACAAATATAAATATATATATATACATATATATATATAAGTTCTATCCATTCCGGTTGCAGTAAGTTTTGAACCTTTCTGGGAAGAATTCATAAATAATGAGGGAAATTATATTATTAAGACAGATGGACAGACGGACATGCTTAAATCAATTCTAAATTCGATGATTATCAAGAACATATATTTCTTTGTCGGTTCTCCGAAGTTTCTTTCTGAGCGTTATAAACAAAATGAAAAAATTAAATATACACCTCGCATTCGCGATGGTGGGCATAAAAATGAAAAGAAATATAAAATTATTTTCTTGGAAAAGACTTCCGCTTAACACTTTTGAGAAAACGAAATTGTAAATGTTTACATTTTGTATATCCCCAAGAAAATGCAATTAATTTAAATGCTTACATGAGCATTTAGCTTGACATGCAATCTTTACAATGCGATTAGCTATAGAGAGCATAAGTGCGTTTTACTAATGTATGTAAATTATGCATTATATGCAAACGTACGAACGTCAATTCGATTTGTAAAATACACACTTCTTTATATTAATAATTTAAGTATTTAGTATAAGCGTTTGGTATAATTTGCGCGTGTACATAACTTCATTTATTTTTAATTTTTTATGTTTTCCTTAATTCTTAAAACTTAGTAAAAATCCTGCAAACCATCATCTGCATTGTATAATAATTTTATATTATAGTTGGATTTATGTAATCGTAAGAATTGAGATAAAAATTCGATATGAACGAAACAGATATGTTCACTTAATACAGGTAATATGGTTTTAAAATCCAAGATGATTCATTTAATTCCTTTATGTTTACATTCACTTAACTACAAAACATACAAAAATTAATTCGATTTAATGCAGAAAACAATTTCTTACTTAAGAAAATTATCTGATTATGACTATTCTTTTATATATGAAAACTGCGAACTATTTTGTTAAGTGTCAGCGTATCAGTTCAACGTTTCGAAATAATTTCACATTCAGCCTTTAGTGAGTTTTACGAAAAATTTGTGTTTTTTTGGTCATTATTTATATGATTTTATAAATGGTAAACTTTCTATTCTTAATTTCTAATTCTAAAGCTTTAAATATATTTATATATAAAATTTTAGCATTCCATCCCAAATTTTCTGAATAAAACATGACGAAATCGAATTCGAACTTTTATGAACTCATCAGACTTTCTGCCATTCATGAGATATATTTTTGAGTTTTACAACCTATTTGTCTAACTTTTGTCCCTATATTTTGGTGATGTTAAAAAAAGTAATCTTAGATATACCATTTGTTGGGAGTAAAAATATCAAGGTTAGTAATGGAGATTAGTGCAAATGATCCCCGAAAGACCGTAAACAGAGTGCGTATGTGAAAAATAAATTTTCAAACTTTCCTTAGATTTTATATTTAGATATTAAATTCATACAGCTCTTAAACCTGAACGTTTATTATCCCCTTTTTCTTCATAATGTATCCTTTATGGCAAAAGCAATACATCATGCTAAGGAAAGTTTTTCCATTCTGTTGATTCGATGATAATGTTTATAACCTAATCAATTGGTTTAAAAAATAAATATAAATAAAAACATTACTGTCGGGCAAAACTGTCCATAAAATACTCTACAATCTTTCAATTATTTTCATAAAAAATTGCCAAAAAGTAAAACTTATTTTTCTGTAATGTTGTACATGGCATGGAAGACCTTATATGGAGATGGAGTCTAAAGCAAGAACTGATGTGCTTCAAATTTATTAAAATTAATTTTCTTTCCAAGGATATCATTATTCTTTAGCCATTTTCGTCATAAAGCATTAAGAGTTGGAAGTGGTTACTACATAAACGCTAAATTTTTATAAGACCCATTGTAAGGAGTGAATTTCTAAACTTAGACTTAAGTGGGCCAAGTTCAATACGGTTAATTTTGATGTCAAATTACTATTATTGATTAATTCTCGTCATAAGAATTAGAATTTTTGCCGAGTGAAGACTTAATTTTCATGAGAACGGGACGATGGGACGATGTACAAAAAATAGACGTGCGTCGCCTAATTTTGATACAGTTGTTTTTTTTTTTTATCAAATTGTTATTAAGCATTAGTCTTCATCATAAGATATTAAAAATTAAAGCTTTTTGCCATGAAAAGGCTTTATTTACGTAAGAGATATTACATGAGAGGGTTTTCAAAAAATTGTCTCATACGATTCAAATTTTTCAGATTAATTTAGTAGACCAAGATACTTTTATTCAACTTTTCTTTTATCAGAAATTTGGGAAATTGTAAAAATAGGTCGTAATAATAACTTATTTTAAAATATGATGATACATGAGGAGTGGTCGTAGAAACGATAGGAATTAAACTATTTTGAATAAAACTTACTTTGAATCAAGACACGTCACTATTCCAAATTTTGTCAAGATATTTCAAAAATTCCAACCTATAATATAAGTTGAATAATAGTTAAGAAACGTAAAAATCTCCCAGTTTGCGGCCCAGCCCTATCTCTCTTTTTCAACTTTTTTCACACTTATTATCACCGTATACACGTATACACGAATAGGAAATATCCTCTGTGTGTACAGTCGTAAAAGAAAAACACCTGAACAGACAAATAAGGTTAAATCGTTTGCATACATCCGAAGGAATTTAATATACCTTTTTGCACAAAGTGTTGTAGGGTATAAAAACACATATAGAAAACATTTTTTATAAAACTTCACTTACTTTAGCAAATTAAAAGAAAATCAATATAACACTACAACAGATTGTCTTGACAAATATGAGGTAATAAACTTAAATGCTATGAATGTTTCCTTTCCCGACATAGCTATACTAATAACATAAGCAGTTCTCAACTTATAGTCGCTTTTTTTCTTTTCTCTTTCACTTTTGTCATTAACTTTAAGCTTTAGCTTAACAACTACCTACCTATTAAAAATGGTACGACTAAGGTCATAAGTTTTTATCAAATCTTTTTCCGTTCAAGAGGAAGGAAAAAAATTATTCACTTTTTATGACATGAAATATGAAATTTGGCACTAAATCCACACAGGAGATTAATTCAATGATTATTATGATGACAAAAGTAATTTAATAGCTCTGGCGAATTGGGTAAAATTCGTCGAGGTAGAGCTTACAAAAACAGTATCGATTAAGCCAAGCATTATTGCGATGAGAGTGAAAGTAATTTAATAGATTTTATTAGATTTTAGAATCCATCACGAGATCGAATGAATTTTCAATGGCGAAAAAAGTGCAGGAGAGACTACGAAAAAATCTCCAAGAAACTGAACACAAAAATTAAATAATTTATTATTGATTTTAGTTATCAGTTGTCGTAATTAAGAAGTAAGGTCATCTTTGGAAATTTTTCTATTATTTTTTGATCGTTTCGATCATTCAATGATCATTTATGTAAATATTGAAAATTAAATACAAAAAGTTTTATGAAATATCGGATCCTTTATGCAGTGTACAAAGTCGATTTTCTAAGTGAACATACTACTTAAAATTGCTCAAAAATACCGTTATTTACAAATTTTTCATTTTGTTTTTCTCAAAATTATACTTCTCGAGTTAAGTGTTGTCTAGTGTTTCCACAACCTAATTATACTATTTTAAATCATAGTTACTCACTAATGGATGTGAGAGGTTTTTTAAACTAACACGCTATGTAATCGTAAAATAATATTGCTGCTATTAAATAATAAAGTAATCCAAGATGCGAACAATTCGCCCAATATTTTAGAAAGCAATCACACTTCAGCCAAAATAATGAATACTAGAGGTTAATAAACCCATAAGAAAGATCTGTTTTAAATTCTTATTGGTTCCTACTAATCCTAGCTTAAGTTGACCAAACAAAACAAAGAGAATGTATTTAAGATGAATTTTAAGGATTAAAACAATGTCTGGAAGTCATGATCGTCAGTTTAATCAATCGTCCGATATTTTATACGCATCGAGAATTTTTATTCTATTTATAGCTTACAACAGACGTCTTTTTACCTCCAAAACAATCTAATAAAAATATTTGATGTTATCGTAAGAGAGTTACTGTGTTAAAATATTAAAAAAAAAAAAAAAAAAAAAAAAATCATTTACTTTTGAACAAAGATATGGTTGTAGTTCAAACACTTTGTTATTATTTTATAAATAAAATGATTTTTTAAAAAAACAGTATAGCTTCACGATTTTCGTGTATGAAAATCTGTATAGTGAACATAAGCCATTCATCTCAAATGAACTCTATATATATATATACATATATATATATAGGTTTATCGTAGTTAGAATTATTTGATTGTTTGTTTCTTCTTTTTTTTCTGTCTTTATTTTCTATTTTTGTGTTTTAATTCTATTTTACTTTATGGTCCCAGAAGATCAGTATTGGAAGACCACAAATCAAAATGTTACAATTTGTCATAATATTTTAGTTTGTGTTCCATTGTCTTTTAGACGGATAGAAGATGTTGACAATTCTTTACAACAATTTCAGTTTTTTTTTTTTTTATTTCACATTTATTACTTTTATATTCTATTACTTGTTCTTTCTTTTCTCCTTTTTTTTTCTTTTATTCCTTTTCATAAAAATTTTATTAAAATTTTTTACAGACATTTTCTGCATATTTTTGAACGATTACTTAGAATTTGTTGCCAATGTCTCTATTGCTGCTGTTGTTATTAAAACTGTATGACAAACCAGAGAAGTACTGTAAAATTGCTACTGACCATATACTCAGGAAAATATGTTTATATATATATATATATATGTATGTTTGTGTGTATATATCGTACATTTCTGTAGGTTTTGGAAGACACTGACACTGGAGTATATTTACCATCTTTGTGGTTTTTATAAGAGGAAAGAAAAAAATCTTACTACTGCACTATTACTGCTATAAAATAACATATGAACGGGAACAAGAGAAGTCTCTTTTCAGGCATACAAATAGGATTTTCAAAAAATTTTAGTTTTCCTTTTATTATATTTCTTGTTTGTTTTCTTTATGTACTTTTCTCTGTTGTTGGCATTTGAAGTGAACGAATGTTTATATATTTATTGTATGCATATACGTATTCATGTATGTATCTAATATACATAAAGATTAAAATGTTTTTATTTATTCATTCTTTTAAGGACTTTCATATTTTTTAAATAGAATTTAAATGAATTTCAACTGGCAGCAATTATTATTGACAACTTAACTTATAAATATATGCTTAAGTCAGTTTTCATTATCATAAGAAATTGTATGAATGCTTATGAGAGCAGGGTAATAATGCTTATTTGGTGTCAAAGAATGATGATGTTTATTGGTTCTCTGTTGTCATTTCAAATTAAAATAAAATACCAAACATTTAAGTAATTTATGCTTCTATCAATTTCGATTGTACATTTTGTGAGAATTAATTGAATCAATTATAAACATAAGTCCAAAAACTGCGGTATCGGAAAATCAGATTGCGTTCCTCGCATTTGACTCCGCCATAACATTAAAGATAAATTACAATAAAAAAAGAAGAAATGAGATACACAATCAATAAAACTTTTTTATATACATATATATTGTAGTTTAATGAAATATGTACATTAAAATTAAATTAAAAAGCAAAATATCATTTGCGTAATACTCGCTACGTGCTAGTAGAGATAGGAAATTTCAAAAGGGAATATATCAATAAAATACCATATCACACATATCGTACATCGTAAAGTAACTTTTCGGACGCTCAGTCAACCCTGGCAGAGTGGTTCTTAAATTCAATACGTAAAGTCACATCATAAAGTCATTGAGAGAAAATAAGAAACTTAACTATAAAAATGTAAATTAAGAAATTTAATATTTTCAGGGCACTACGTCAAAAAAAAAAACGGAAAGAGCTTAACCAATCCAGAACCGTTTAAATAATAGAAAAAAAAGTTGTATTCGGTACAGAGTGAATCTCTCAATAGTTACTAGTACCGTTCATATGATAGAACGATGATCCATTTACCCTATATATCGTATTTCAAACGTCCATATCGTACACATTTTAGCCGTTAGCCTTTGGTATGGTATAACAGCAATTTTAGATAACTGTAAAAATTTTGGGACGAAATTTAGCAAAACAGCAAATATTTGCACCACATTTTAAATCGATATCTATTGCAGTTTTTCAGATATTAAGAACATCACAATGATATTTTTATTTTTATTCATTTTCAGTTGTTGCGCAAATATTAATCTTCAGTTCTTTTTGAATTGGATGAATAACCGCCAAACAAAAAATTATTTGCAAGGTTTCAAACAACAATTTTAAGTTTCTTCGATTTTAAAACAAAAAGTTTATGAGTCCAGTCATCTACTTGTTTAAACAAATTTAGAATTTTAAATCGGTCAAAACTATGTACAATTCATGACTTCTTTTCTTGTAACTAATTTTTAATGCCGTGTTTTTGTTTGAAATAAAATGTCACAAAAGCACCTCCAGTGATTAAAATAGAACTAATGCACTAAAATGTTGATCTTCGCTTTTCATTTTCTTCTTATTTATTTATTTATTTATTTATTTTTTTTTGTTAAGGCAATCTTGTGAATTGCGTTAAGTGATTTTTTAAATGAATATCACAAGAATGAAACAAAAATTTAGTATCAATTTATTTATTCTAGTTGTGCACTCGTAATTGCGTTATTTCACGAGAGAGCAGACCTAAATAAGTTGATTACGCTGTTCACGTTGATTTAAAACGTTTTTGTCCATTCGACTTTCTATCCCTTTGTGTATTCATTTGTGCACCAACTATTTCCCAATTGCCTGCCAAGCATCCTCTCGTTTGAAAAATGTACTCAGATCATCAACTAACGTAAAGTTTGCAGCAAAGATTTCTTGTTGCTTTGAATTTTTTTTTTAAACTTTTTACTCTTAACAACATAATAGATGAGCGCAACAAGTATATACTTTAGTTATAATTACAAACGCTTTGAATGCAATGAAATAACTTAGTTATAAATATATATATTTGTATATATATATATATATATATATATGTGTGTGTGTGTGTACAAAGTAAGTTATAACAAACACGGCAATAATATTTTTATTGAGCATTTTGTTTAACCAACCTGCAGTCATCGCAAAATTACCATAAATTTCCTGTTTAGAAAAGAAAAAAAAAAAACAAATAAAAGAAAAAGACGAAATACTTTAAGGAAAACCCAAAAGCATGAAAAGAAAACCGAAAAAAAGACGAAATTGAAAATTATATAAAATTAGTTAAAACATGCCACGAAAAACCAACCACAACTTGACCATTACCAGCCCGCATTACTACGGTAAATGAAAAAAAAAACCAACGAAAACAAGAAAAAAAAAGCAAAAAAAGAACAACGGCAACAACACAAACCGCCATAACAAATATTCAGTAGCAGTTACTAGAAGAAAGGGAAGCAACAAGATGAAGTTTATTTAAACCTAAACCAACCAACACAGTCATATCCCTGAAATATACATGTGTTCAAGGATGCAGCTTGGGGTTATGTGTGAGAGAGAAAAAACAAAATGAAATAAAATAAACTATAGTAACGTAAATGTCCGGAAAATGAGGGATTTCAAAACGAAAGAAGAACTAAACGTGCTCGCTTTATACCTGTGAGTCGTGAGTAAGATATAATAAAAGCAAAAATTTACATGCATGCATGCATGCATGCTTGCACTTATATATATATATATATATATATATATATATATACATAATACATAATTCGATATATGTAGATATATATACAACATTGTTGTTGCTGTTGTTGGCATAATAGCAAGTGCTAGTATGTCAAGCTAATGGTTCCATAGAATATATATACAAAACTATGCATGACTAAGGAACCAATTCAATGACTCGCTGACTACTTTGCGGATGGGTGGGCGGACGGTCGTAAGCACACATATGTATAGCGTTTATTTTATGCGGTCACAGCGGACATGTACAAATAGAAATTCGTGCAGTTAAATGATTACGAGCACATGCATAATATTTAATATGAAAAGCTATGCATGTTTAAATGAAGTTAATGATGCAAACTGAGCGTGTGTGTGGTTAAGTGTCATAATTATGACTTGCATTATTTGTCGTTGCTCTTAGGAGTTTGCTTGCACTTTATGCCTCAATGCGCCACCTAAGGTAAATTTACGACCGGAGATAAAAATATATTTTAAGCCAACATTGAAAAGAGAAATCAGTTTTGTTGTTTGAAGAGGGATAAACAAAAAAAAAAGAGAGAAACAAAAAAAGGAAGCAAGCAACAATGTGTGCGTTTATGTGTACAAACAGAAACACAAACAACATCAACATTAACATCAACAAAAACAACAACAACAACAGAACGCAGAATTAGTTACCGTTTGTTTACTCAACACAACCTAGCGCTTAAAACCTCTAATTGTTGAGGTCAATTAACATGAATGTTGTTTGCGTCGAGGCTGTATGGAAATGTACACTAACATTTTCTCCTTGTTTGTGGTTTGTACAATAATAAAACAAAGTGCCGGTGCTGGTAGTTTTTTTTTGCTTATATGGTATAATTGTAAGAAAGCGATCGTATTTAAAGATGTAGGCGCTGAAAGTATTTGCGTAAGTAAATAATTGCAGGATTTTTGTTCATCATCATAAAGGTTGTTATACAAAGTTTTTTTTATTATTTAACTTCACTAGTGCCTTCCAGTTGACTGACTTAATTGTGTTGTCAAAGCAAATTAAGAAAAACACAAGCCGTTCTTCTACATGTACAGTTGCTTATCTAAAGAACATTTTCGATGGAAGATTTTTTTATTCATCAAATAAAAATTTTTCGAAGTCAAGCTGTTTCCTCCCGTGACGAAAAAGATTATTACCATTAATTCAGTTGATTTAGAATGAGAAGCAATAACTTTTTGTTTTCTAATATAATTTTAATAGAAAACAAGTAAGAAAATTATATACGACTGTGCCGAATTTTTTATACCCATCATCTTTATCTTAAAAAAAAGGGGGAAACTAAATTGTTATAGGTGGACGTGGCAGTGAAAGAACTTCCAATGTTTCTGCCAAATTTGAAGCTGATAATTTCATTTTTGCGGCTAAGAGAATGTTTGTCACACACATTACATAGTTAAGCAACCAGATAGATGGACAGACGTACCTACGGATACGTCTAGGTGGATTCCGAATTTCATACTGATGAAGAATATATACATTGTATAGGGTTTCAGAAGCATCTTTCTTAATGTTATTAACATTTTCAGAAAAAAAAGGAAGGTTCAACTTTCTATAATATCGCGTGGACATGGTCGATCGTTTCAATTTTTGCACAGAGACTACAGAAGAGTTAGCGCCATATTTTTGGAAATTTTTATAATTCTGTCTGCTATGGTTTACGACTAATGAGCAAAAATCCAATTTTTCTTTTGTTGGTTCCAAAAGCAGAGGTCTTGTAAGGAATAAAATATTCCTTCCTCTATTGCTTGGGGTTCGCTCACCGGTACCCCAGCTGTTCTTCTTTTAGTTCTACTTACGTGTTCCACTTCAGAATCAAACATACACACCGAGTCACTTTATCAATTCTTATTTATTTAAACAAATAACAGGGAAGGCCTTAAACTAACGGTCCCGACGTTTTTGTCTTAGACTTCTGTCCAAATCTACGGACACGGTACGTCCCTTAATACCCTCATAAATCGGATCCACGCAGAAAAAACGGATAACGTGCGACCGTTTGTGTCGCTGCACAAAACACAAGAGAGGAAGAGGAAACGGCCGCGTTCCCCACTTGCTCTCTTTTTCTCATCTCCTAGGTGGCGTTGGCACCTAGTCTCACTTTCCCCCAGTGTAGCATTCTGACCCTTCGCTGTGGGTTACTGCCTATTGCAGCAACCGCACAACAATTACGGAGGGAGAGCGTGTGAACCAAAACGAGGGCGTGACTTTAATCCTTACAGTGTTCTTAGTCTACGTCGTACTGTGGGTGGGTCCTTTGACAGATTTAGACCATTTTCAATACCAATCTTCACGTAAGAACTTCCAATGTTTAAAGCGAAAATCTTCATTTTTGAGTACATAGACGGACATGCTTAAGTCGATTTTAAATTTGATGTTGATTAAGAATATGTATACTTTGTGGAGTCTCTGAAGTTTCCTTTTGATAGTTACAAACCAAATGACAAAATGAATCATACCCTTCACCTTTGCTAGTGGGTATAATAATCGGTAGAGTATCCAATATACTCGCAGTTATCTATGAAATCATTTCATGGTAATCACAAAGAGAGAGAGAAAGTAGAGAGAAAAAAAAAAACTTTTTCTTTTACTACTCAAATCTGGAGAATCCATTAAAATATTTTCATTACAAACTATCTTTTGTTCGTGTATTAGTTAATTAAAAATTAATAAATCTTTTTCTCATCAACGTCAGCCTCTATGCATCACATTAATTCAAATGTAACACAGTATTGAGATGAGTATTGGCTCTTAAGAGTAATGAATGGCATAAATCGTGAACAGTTGAAAATTTATGTATATTTTTTTTTGTCATTTCTTTATTTCGTTCGGTAATTAGATATTTATATGAATCGAACTCCTAAGCTACCGTTATGTCTAATATTAAACAAAATATGTTTGCAATAAAAATAAAAATTCATTATTTTCAATTCAAAAATAATAAGAAAAACGTCAAAAAATTATATATATAAATATACACATATATATATATATATATATATAAAATATACACCTTCTATATATGTACATATTCTACACATTTTGATTTTTGCATGGATTTTAAAATCAAAATTTTCAAGACAACCCAATTTTGACTTGATACAGATTTTTTTCGTTTCGGTTTTTAATTTGTTTTAGATTTTTCGGCAATTATATTTTTCAAAGAAATCCTTTTTTATTTCTATTAAACAAATTTTTTTATGTTACATTTTTCATTTTAGAAATTAATTAAATGATTATTTTTAGGTTTCTATAATAAATGTGTTGTTACTTTCACTTTTTATATTCACTAAATGAGAAAATACAAAAACACCCATTGAAAGTTACGTTCAAATTACGTGAATCCATACATAAATATTTGTATTTTCGACTGATGTCTAACGATCGTATGTGAGAATTGCATACCGCGTATAGCGATGGATAGCTCCAAAAAAATTACAAGTCTACATAAATTTTCCATATTTATAATATTATCTTAAAATTCATAAAATTGTCGCTAACTTTAAATTTCTCTGAATTAAAGTTGTTCGAAATTATCTACAAAGATTTAGATCGATATCAACTGTACGTTTTAAAGTAATGCGCGTCTTTTTTTTTAAAATTTGCTCACCTTTTTCTTATCATGTAAGCACATTTGTGAACATAACATATCCATTTTTAGGCATGATTAGTTGTCACAAACTTGAAACAAATCAACATAAACATGTTGTCTCAGCTTTTCACTGAAAATTTTCGACTTTCTGAAAATTTAAGACGAGACAGGCAGATGTATACAGACGGACAAAAGATCAAAAGACAAACCTAATATACTATTATCTTTTTAAATAAGGAGAAGAAGAAGAAGGTTAACATATATAAACTGGTTTTAATGGCTGCTTACTGAAATATATAAATATTTCAAAATAAATCTTTTTTTTTTTAATGTCCATTCGAACACTTCCTTTGTACATTTGTGTTCTCTCCTTCTTCATCTTATTATATATACGCTACGATTATTTAATATTTCGACATGTACATGTTTGACTCAAATCACCATAGTGACACACAAAAACCATTAAATGCACTTAACACTCAACATATTATCCACAAATTTCCTGAACTTGTTTTTTTTAGTTTTGCTTTTTGTATTTTACAAAATTAAATTTTCCCTTGCGGCTTCATTATATTTTTTATTTTTATTTATTTATTTATTTTGTTTTTTTTTTTATATTCTTCCTCTTTTCATTCAAGTATTGCTTGCTATTCTTTTGACAGATGGGGAGAAAAAGCTAACTTTTTGGCAACAGAAACACAGATCCGTTTAGGGTTGCAGGATGCTTAACACATGATGGTGATAAAATATTATAGTTTAACAAGTGGGTAAAGAAGTAAGAAGACGAAATCACTGCCAAACTGTTAGAAGCACATGGAAAAACTGGAATTAAGATTTAAAAAAATATAAATAAAAAAAGAAAAAGAAAAAATGAAAAACTAGAATTGAACCAAAACCTAATAGTAATAAGAATAGCTTCACATGTGTGCACAGGAAGAAGAAAACAGCTTTCAAATGGTAATTTTGAAAAAAAAAAAAAAAATCTACTTTAGCTTTTTGACGAGTCTGTATGGCTGTGGCATTTTAATTACTTTCTATATATCGAGAAGAATTTTATGCAGATACTTCGCATATATATACACATGTCTATGAACCGTACATCTACCACGTATTCAGTATGCCAAAGTGCGAATGCTTTAATTTTTTTTTTTTTTTTTTTTTTTTTGTAAATTCTATGCTAAATAATTTTAACATATTTGCCGCTATTTGCATCTTAATTAAAATTAAATAATAATAGTAATAAAGTAAATTATTAATTTGCCTTAAGCTGTCTCTAAGTATCTAAAAATTCAGCATCTTTCTTAAGTTTTCTTAAAGATAAACACGTCAATGTAATATATCGGATGGACAGTTAAATAATATTTGTATTTTCGAAAAGACAACTAAGAATTTTCATTCTTCTATTTGAATTCTTACGAATTGGAATGTTTCACTAAGCAACACGCTGACAAGCACGCGGACTTTTATAACGTTCTTAAGAGATAATATCAGTTTTCATTCACTGAAAATAGCTTAATTTTTCAAAATCTATTAAATTAAATAAAAACAGGTTTTATAATACTCACATTTATGCATATGAAAGTGCAAATCGCAAGGTAGATACGAAAAGTTTAAGCTTTTCAAAAACAACATGATGGCAGTTTGCGGAAAAGAATTATTTTTTTTTTTTACTTAACCTCACCGGGCAAACAGAAGTGGCAAATTTTTATCTTGACTAACAAACTAAAAATATTTTGAAAATGCGATTCGAATACTGAACATGTGAACGTTATAGGATTTCTTTGGAAAAATGATTTTAAAAATAACGCCTTTTCTTTACTCGTCCGGAAAATTGATAATTTTCAATTTATTGAAAAAAATTTTACGAAGTTCGCCTATCCCACGTCTACACCAAATGAAACACCATATAGCGGCTTATAGTGAATGTAACAGTTTACTTTTGGATTTTTTAATGCTTCAGGTACGACATTATTGCTTTTGCACATATCCACCAAGTGAAATATGAATTTCATCAGTGAGAAAAATTCGATGTGTGAGAAATTTTTATCCAAACACTTTCACTAACATAATACAAATATTTTCAGTTAGCGGGCGTTTCAAAGATCAATGATATGCGGACCTAACCAATTTGTTACACTTGAAATTTCTTAACACTTCTTCACAGTTTCGCCTATAGCGCACTCACATGGACTATGACGTCGGTCATAATCTGCTCGAAACACAACGAAAATTTAGAAAATTATCGATACATATTGTGAAATGGCAAACATTGCAATAGGCGTGTAATGCCCTGAATGATAGTTTTGTTTTACACATGTTACTGAAATCAGATTGCTGACCTTATAAATATGTGCAATAAAAAATATATGAACGATTTGTATAATTATCGATGTATTATAGTCCCAGGTAAGCTGATGTTCATCCGATTTTATAATCAAATATACTAAAGAAGCTAGTGATGCTTTTCGATGCTTATAACGTGCAATCCTCATATATAATTCATTGAAATTTATAAATTTTAAAACGATCTTGAAAGATAGGTATGTGTTACACATTTCCGTCGAAGGATTTGTATTACACAACACTAAAGCTAGCCTTCAGTGGGTATGTTTCGATATGACGAAGAGAATAAAAAAATTAGTATTCTATCACAATTCAATAGCTGGTTAAAAAAAAAAAAAATTATCGAAAATCAAAACCAGCAAACAACACTTGAAATGCGTAATTGTATAAGCGTTGAGCATAAATGCGTTCGTGGATATGTGAAAACGAAAATTGTGATTTGCATTAAAAGCAAATACCAATTAAGTACAGATACCATGCACATACGTAATGCAAAATTTTATTCCCAAACAATTTCCTCAGCAATTAAATGCTATTAAAAAAAAAAAAAAAAAAAAAAAAAAAAAAGCAACAAAAAAGAGAAAAAGTTCCCGCCAATATGTAATCGAATGAGGTAAAGAAATTTTAAAGTGAACAATTTTTTTTGTGCTTAATTCTTTTTTATGTTCCAACAAACAAAATCATTAAACTGTAAGGAAAAAGGGAGAGAAAGAGGAAATGAAGCAATGATGATAGCTTTTATACAGCTTTTGTTGAACATTTTCATGGTACGGTTCATTTATTTACGCAATTATATCTTGAAAGTAAGCAGTCGATGTTATAATTACACGCCTAGGGTTTTGTGAAAAGTACGAACCTAGTGCGCATTTTCGATTCCTTATTCTCTAAAATTCTCTTCATTGTAATTATTTTTGAAATATCCGCTTTATATATTGCATATTACTTTGATAATTCTTTTAGATAAATATACAAATAAATGGAAAATAAATAAATAAATACATTTATATGTCTAAACATGCCTTGGACTATTAATATTTTGTGTATTAATTGTAATAGGCGTCAAAGTGCAGCAATTTTTTTTTACATTCATCTTGAGTTTATTATATAAAGAGAATATAGTCTCAAAAATCAAGAACTAGTAAAATTTTAATTATATTTAATTTTTTAGTTCTTGATTTTCTTTATCTAATATAATAGCAATAATGATTTTATAATAACTGTACCTGCATGGTTTAGAATCTTTATGTAGCCTCAATATGACAAATCGAGGAATTTTTTTTTTCTTAATAAACGCTAACCACGAAGAAAACTTTAAATGGCTGGGCATACTAGAAGTCTAATTTTAACTGTGACATATGATATGATTTAAATAATATATTTTCGTAATAATAGATATAGCGAGAAAAATTGCGAAAAAATAAAAGAAAAAAAATAACAATATGCGATAAACACACTCTTTAAAGAGAGTTAAGAGCAGAATAAAAGTTTTAAAGTGGGTTATTAAGTCATTCTGTCGAGTGCTGTATAAACAAATCGAAAGCAGCTTGAAAAAGGCGTCTGATACTTTTAAAGAAATAAAAAAAAAAATTATTATACATTTTCTATTCGTTTCCTTTTTTATTTTTTTTTTTTTTTTAAAGCAAAAGTTAAAAATTTTTAAAAAGATTTTCAATGTTGAAGACTGGTTGGCTGATTAGTTTTACGTTTAATTTTTCTACATTTTAAATTTAAAAGTTTTTTTCGTTTCCCAGTTTTAATAATATTTTAAAGTTCCATTAACAAAAATAAACTTTTCTCTATAATATCATATTCTTTCGTCTATTAGTATTGTTGCGTGTTCTTGCGAAGCACTTGCAAAGTACGGTTTAAGTTGAAGCAGTTCGCAACTGTGTGGCAAAGAATGTTTTATAATAATAAATAAGATGAACAACAACGCTTTATATATACAATAAAGCAGAATTTCCTATAATTAAAAGCATTTAAAGTGAACATTGTGAGTGGCTGATTATCACATCTGGTTGAAATATTATGCTGTTAGCGCCAAGTATATAGGGGTCTGTCTCCTTATGATAAAATAAAATAAATTCACTCACATTTTTTTCTCGAATTTTTTCTTAATTCAGATTTTTTTTTTAACTTTTCCTCGCTATGACTTTATCAACAGCCAAACCTAAGTTATTGTATTAAATAGATAAAAGATATTGGAGATTTTTAATACGAAAACTACGCAACTTATACGATCTTTAGAAAAATTTTTTTAAACTATATAAGCTTTTAGAAATTTTTTTTTTTTTTTTGATAAGTGTTAATTAGACGAAAAGATACTTAAATCTCTCTTTTCTGTTCTGTTTTACGAAACACGCATGACTTATACTGTTATTTCTGTTTAACTATATCAGTTTAATAGGTTTTTTTTCTTATTTTTTCTTTTATATGGATGGAATAGAGTTGCAGTCGTAAAAATGAAGTTAGGTGATTAAAAATTTTTTATACATTCGAATCATTTATTCTTATTATAAAACATTCACTGAGAATCCTTTATATTTAATCGGGTCTAAGAAAAAAAAATACTACTGAATTCGAGTTGTTGAGAAACAGTATTGAATAAAGTGCAACTAACTTAACATCTTGATGATTTACTCATCTTAGCAAGATATACAGTAGTAGGTGTTCTTGTATTTGCATTGGAAGAAGACTTAAACCGTTAGCTAAAAAGATTTTTTTTTTTTTTTTTGACATATGGTTCAGGCGCCTAGAAAACAAATTTTGAAATTGAATTTTTATATATTTTTAAAATGCATGTTCTTTTTACATTATAAAAGTCTGTTGATTTTTTTTCTTTTTTTGATTATCCACAAAGTGTTAATACCTACTATAATATAATTGTTGAAAAGTTTACTTTTATTATACATGCAACTACCATCGCCTGAACGTTAACTAACTTATTATTTTCTAAAGAAAAACTAAGAAACAACAATAGAATTGAAGATTATTCGAATTGCATTTTCCTTGCTTTGCCAAGTTTTTACAGAAAATTATTATTATTATCGTTGTAATACAGATTCATGTTACGCTAGTCTCTTAACAGCCATTGGAATGAATAAGAAAAAACACGAATAACAACAAAAATTTCCTTAAAGTATGTAATCAAAATCGCATCCATATAAATAAAATATACAAAGAAAAAAAAACTTTTTTTTTGTCTCAACAAACACACAACAGCAACAAATTCTATACAAAAAGCAAAAAAAAAAAAAAAGAAAAATATTTTCACAGACACTGACACAGAGAGAATGTTCTTTATGTTATTATTTTTAAGACTTTCTGTTCTATCTTCTATTAAGAAAAAAAAAAGAAGAGATAGTTTTCTACTGGTCAGTTGAATAGAAAAGATTTTTTCTGTCTTTCTCTGTCTCTTAACAGAGACTATATTAAGCTTAAGACAATGGAAAGTAAAATGTTCAACAAACTACAAGATACTATATAAATATGTAGCTGTATTACCTGCTCAAATAACAAATGCGATTATTTAAAAAAAATAAAAAATAATAATAAAAAGAAACGTTTGTGTTACCGTAAAAAAGTGTTAATAGATGTTCTACTCAAAGTATGGTTCATCGCTAGTTACACATTTTATTTTGTTTACCATAGAATATGGGGTCGTTAGAGCCTTATAGGTATACCGAGACTACATCTCATTATATACGTATAGCAGAATCGATTTTTCTCATCATTCTATGCGATCATTTCTATGAAAACTTCACTGCCAGCTTAGAATACTGAAACGAATTTTTATTTCCTTTTGACCAGCAGTTCAGCTACACTAAGTTTTTCAAGTATCTGTTTATCTATTCCAATCACATTGACGCTTTTAAATCTTTATTTAAAAAACCAAAACAATTAAAGCTACTTTGGAATTCCAATTCCTTATATTAGACAATTCGATCAGTTGAATTTTCAAAAACAGCACAAATTTTAAATCTATCTTTTAACGTTGCTTTTGATTAATTTTTTATCACTTTGTAGCAGGTGAGCTGAAAAGATCATAGGCTAACATAGAAAAATTCCTTTTTTTGATAGAATTTGATTCTATTATTCAATATAGTTGCTTTCGAAGGCGATACAACGATTATTGCGGTCATACATTTTCGATACAATTTGGTCTTTAGCCTCCACTTAACTGACTGTCGATTGGATTCCGACGTGAAATGATGGAGCCATGTTTCATCCATTGTAACATATCGACGTAAACATTCGGATTTATTACGATTGAACACCTCCAAACACTGCTTAGAATCATCAATTCGTTATTGTTTTTGGTCGCACGGCACCCAATTTGAACAGAGCTTTTGCATAACCGAATATTCATATTCATTCACGATACATCCAACACGTTCCTTTGATATCTTTGGGGTCTCAGCTATCTCAATCAACTTCACTTTACGGTTATCCGGAATAACTTTATGGACTTTTTTGATGTTTTCGTCGGTAATAGGCTCTTTGGGTCGTCCACTGCGTGCATCGCACTCGGTGCTTACTTCGCTTCATTTAAATTTAGCAAACCACTTCTCTACGATTGATTTTCCTGGTGCAAAGTCCGAATAATGTTCATCAAGCCTAGACTTGGCTTCAATAGTATTTTTTCTTCGCCAAAAAACATTGTTTTATTTACACACAAAATGACAGCAACAGCTGTCCAAGTTATATACGTGTCTTTTGAAGGTTAGGGTTTAGTTAGCCCTAATCATATGGATTTAATACTAGTAACGCAATCTATGTGTCCACCTACGAGTTTTTCAGTCCACCTGTTATTAAAGTTGTCTTTCGAATATATTATATTCTTTTCAGAAGGGGAACTATTGTAAAATATTTTAAAAATTCAAAGTTTTGTTGTACTTAATAGACACTTCGGGCCTTTTAGAATATGTGGAAAAAGATTCATTACTCGGAAACAATTTTTTTCATGATATTTTAGACTTTTCCGTAAGCACTCCAGGTAGACTGCCTGTGTTAAATAAATGCTTAGTGGGCAGTTAAAGCCTAAGCATTGCCTATTGAGATGTTTTTAGAGATTTTTAATAATCACTCTGCTAGCGCTTCTGCTAAAAAATTAAGAGTTTAGAATTAAGTTTTTAGAGTTGATTATGAATTCCGCTCCAAAATTATACGATGTCTATATCATTTTGATACACGTAAAGTGAGGAACTTACGATTCTGTCTTTGAGAGTTTTTTTTTCTAAATAAAATAGTTACGGTTTTTTGGGAAAAAATTTGGGCAAAATATATGTTTTCATTCCAATGCTTATGAGTCAGAGAAAATTTTATTATATATATTTTCAAAATACGGCCTATATTTCACTAGATGTAAGCATTGAGATTAAAGATTTTTTTTGTCTATTCAAATTTAGAACAATTACTCTTAAGCCCCTTAAGTTAAACATGCCTCCCAACAATAACTCCGGTGTTGCCATTTTTTAATATTTTACAGAAATAATTTTTCTTTTAATACTTAAATGTGCATTTAATCACCTTCTAAAATATTATAATACCGTTACCTTTTCTTTCATTTAAAAAAAATGGTCAAAAAATGTCTTTTTCATGCTGCCAGGGTAATTCTCTTTCTTAAATATTATTTTTTCTGATATATAGCCGAGTATTTCCTACGAATAGCTTTGTGACATACAATAACGAATAAAGGAATACTTACTGTCTTATCATATGCATTTATTCAAATATACCTTGAAAACAACAAAAAAAAGTAGTTATATGAATTTTTTGACATGCCACCATTTATTTGTATCATATCATATTGTTTGCAAATTATTGCGCCTTATTCACATATCGACAATTCTTCCGTAACAGCCTAATAAATAGACTCTCATAAATTTAATTTAAATTTTTTCTACTATTCTGTGTATTTCGAAGATTTACTAACATATGCAGTAAATCCAATGTAACCTCTGCTGTCGATATTTTCAGCGGTAAAATTGAATTCAAAGATTCTAATTTTATTATACCGAATATTTTCAATACTTCGGTACTTATAATAAATTAACTAGAATCGAGCTTTGTCATTCTTCCGTATCTTTTGTTTTTAATACTCAAGGGAATATAGAAAAAAATATGCAATAAATTTACTCGAACCAAGGAAAATTTTCCAACACAGTTAACACGTGACCAAAATTTACACTAAAGCTAAATAAAATTTTCCTACCTGTTTTTACTGTTCCAAGAAACAACATTGAAAAAAAAAGAAACGGTACGTGGTAGAGAAGGAGAGTAGGAGAAGATAGAAAATCTTACCACTACCGCAAGTAATTACATTTTTCTTGCTTTCTGTTCTTTTGTTTCCAAACAATAATTGTTACTGTTTTTATATAACAAACATTAAAAAGAATTGCTCTTTTCATAGATTTTTCTTTCATTTTCGACTTTAACAGATAAGAAGAAGGTTGATTGCTAGAAATTAAGAAAAAAAAAAAAAATAATAAAAGAAAGTATTTTTTTTAACAATAAAAGCCAAGTTATATAACAGTCGCTTACTTATATTACTTAAGTTATAACTTATAACAATATCTTCTATTTGGATATCCTTCACCTAATCTCTCTTTAATTTTAACAATCATGCTTTTGTAAGACATTCTCTTATGAAAAGCACCGAGAAAAAAAGATTACGCAGAAACTTGAATTTTTGCCCGAACGAGTTCATGAAACGCTTTGTGCAATTTTAATGTAACAAATAAGCGAATTTTTTTCTTCTTTTTTTTTTCAGAATTGTTTGTTCAAAATAGCGTAAATAATAACAAAGAGAACTCGTTGCTTTTTTTCTTTCTTTTTGCTTCTTTATTAACGAACTGCTACCGTTGCATTTTTACATGCAATTTAACATTTTTGTTGTTGTTGCTTTTACCTTAATTGTGAAAGAGAATTAAAAAAATAATATCACAAAAAAAAGGAAACCTTTCTCTTTTTAAAATAAGTGCATGAGTTTATGAAAAATTAATTCTTTTTGCATGTGATAGTAAGTGCGAACATGACCGCCTTCGCTCAATTCCAAACAACTCTTTGTTCTAATACATTAATAGCTAGTAAACTACTACGAAAAGCTTTTTTTTATATTTAAAAAAAAATACAAAAAAAAAAAAAATACTAATTTGCAATATATCCAAAAAACTTTGTTCATTTAAAAAATTCCAGACTGTATAGTAGATTTATTCACAGACTGACAATATATCTTTTTTAATAGTACTAGTAGTAGTAGTACTAGTAGTACCATAAAACGACTTCATCAAATTTATTTATGAAATATATTCAGTGCATCGAAGACTCCATAAAGTGTATCTATTCTTGATCGGCGTGTATAAATTATTGCAATCGATTCAGACATCCATCTGTTCTCTTGATCCTTACCTATCTATCTATTCGTATGCCTACCTCACCGCAAACGTACTTTTCAGTAGCAATCATGATTCGATTTTTATATTTTTTCTACGTTAATCAGTTTCTTTGGAAATTTTATCTCATCAGTGTTGTCAAATCAAATCGGCAAAATAGATAGAATCGGTCTATGGGTTTGCCCATAATTAAAAAAAGAAAAAAAGACAGTTTTCTGTTTTGTTTTAACACATATTTTCCATTGCCCCTCAATATTTTAATCTAATCTTTAATACTCAGTTGCCATTGCAGTTTATTTCTTATTTTTCTATCTTCTAATCAGGATTCACATCTATATTTCGCTGTATATATAGATTAGAAACTCTTTCTCTCTACGCATGTGAATTTTTTCTTTTCACGTGAACCGGTCGCGTTTCCCACGTATCCGTTTATTGTGACTTTTGTCTAAAACTAGATCAAATTAAATTAATTTCTCAGATTGTGCAAGCATAGTAAACCATTATTATTATTTATTATTTAATCTTAAACTAAAAACGAATGATGAGCAATAGCAACCAAAACTATCGGCTTATATCCAACCATATCAACTCATCATTTTCGCATTTTAAACTTTATTTAATCGATTGAAATAATTAGTTTTGCGATGAAATATTTATTAAATAAATAGCAAATTTCATAATCATATCTATAATTTTTTGGAAAATATATCGAATTTTATACTTTTAAAAGTTATCACCTTTTTATTTTTGATCTCTTAATGCCAATTACGAATATACATCCGTTTATCTGTGGATATCTTTAGGAGAAATTAAAAAGACCAATAAAGAGCTGAGCTGACAGATGAATGCGTTAAGATAGTTGGCTAACCCCAGAGGAAATCTTGATATGATTAAAAGCATTTTGTAGGATTTTTACTGCGCGTTTTCTAGCTACTATAGGCAAAACGATGATATCAGTGCATGCATACCCTGCAATGGTATCATGGTATGTATACCTAAATACCAAAACGCGTAGGCAAATGATAGCAATTTTCATTTATATAAAAATTTTTAACACTTCACCTGTCAAAGGCTTCTCAGTTAGTGCTTTCATTATTTCTCTGTTAACTTCTATAATTGCTTAATTCCTAGCACTTGAAGCTCTTAAATAATATTTAAGGTCGTTTAACTTGTTGTATTTTATATTTCTTTTTCTTCAGATTTCTCCAGCCTCCTAAAAATGCTTTCATTTCAATTAACGCTTTCAAATTACAGAAATAAGTAACGAAAAAAAAGGTAATACAACTAAAAGAGAAAATATAACAAAAAAAAAAAAAAAAAAAAAAAAAAAAAAAAAAGAAAGAAAAAGAGAGAAAAACAAAAAACACTACCTTTGAAGGACTTTTGTCTATTTGTCTTTTAAAAGACACTTTTACAAATTGCTTGTACGGTTTTTGCTTCACATCTATAACTACGTATATATATGAAAAAGTTACAACACAAGGAGATTTTTCACTTTGTAGATAAGATGTTTGTTTTAATCTGCTTCGTTTGGGGCTTTGTTGTTTATATACATATATAGTATATAGTTGTAGGTATATAAAAATGTATAAATTGTGTTTTTTTTTTTTTTTTTTTGGTTCTTTTATCAAACCAATCAACGGACCGACCTCTACTCTCAGTTCTGTAAACTTTGCAAACGTTTAAAAGCCATCCTTATATGAGATAGAAATTAAAAAGACTCTTACATATTATATATGTACGCACACATATACTATATATGAATCAGATGTTTATTTCTGTTTGTGATTTGTTTAGATTTTTTTTTTTCTTTTTTTCGTTTTTTCTGATGTGACAGTTTGTCAAAGATGTTATCACCTTACATCGTTTTAGAAAGATGAAAGTAAAGAAAATGTGAATACACATGTGCGCACACACGCACAAGTACATAAACATTACCATGAAAAAACCTAAAAATATGTTTCTCTTTTGAATTTATTTTTAATGCTAAGCCAATCTTGTTGTCTTTCCATTTATTATCTAACACATATCTATACCACGTCTTTATCCACTGCCAAAATGATCGTTGACATGTTATTATCAATTTAATACATCGATCAATAATTTCCGCGATTTGTGCATACAATTTTTTAATAAAACATAAAATCCATATTAATTTAGAAAGTGCCAAACCTCGTAAGATGTCTCTCAAAATATCATTCCATTTCGATCAATTGTTCACGAGTTATAGTTGTTTTAGTGGCACTACTTTTGTTGGTTTCAAGGCAACAAAAATGGGAATTTCTAATGTTGATTACATGTTCATTTCTAATAAGGAAAAAAATCGTTTATTTTTGACATTAAGTTGAAAAGTATTATGTTAACTTCTCTCCGTTGCATATGACAATCTGTCGACGGTTTGATGATTTTGAACGAGTTTATACGATAACACCAACGATGCTGAGTCGACGCCCAAAAAAGGTCATTACGTTAGAAAAATATCTTCATCTATCTTCATCTATAAATAATTAATTCTAAACCAGGTCCCTGAATAGTTGCTGTAAAATACTTTTGAAATTACTTAATAAAATGATAAAATAATACGAATTAAGGACGACGAGAACGATTTCTTAATGTATTAAAAAAAAAAAAACCATGATATTTACTACCGAACAGAGAAGATATGTTAATAAAAGATCAACGTGCGTTAAAAAGGATCAGCGCAAGATGTTGCCTTGATTCAATAGTCCTATTTATCTATTCGTCTACATCCCGTTGATATCTTGAACTACGCGCATAAGAATCCATTTAAGATTATGTTCACAAGAGGTTAAAATTTGACAAAAGATTTTGAAATCACAAGTAAAATCATGAGAGTTTTCATTAAAATTTTAATTTATAATAAATTTATTCTCATCGGAATTGAGATAAACGAAAAAATATTTAATAGAACTTTACCAATATGTTGCTTAAACTTGATCTTAATCAAATAACAACAAACAAGTCTGCGATTAAGAAATAAATTCGGCTCAGATATCTTTGCCCTGAATGGTGATCATCTAAGATTCTCTTTTTCCTCTTATTTCTTAGATGTATGTGTACGAATTTTAGTGTTAGAATATCTTAAGATCAATTGTTGTTTTGAAAAAAAAAAATCAATACGCACTAGAATAATATCCAAATGTTAGAGAAAAGTTTAACTAAATACATCATTCTTAGAAAAGACTGTGCTAAGGAATAAACACGAAATTTGCAAAAAAAAAAAAAAAAAAAAGGAAAAAGTAATGCTAATTTTAGTGCTGGGACTTATTGCTTTACTTATAAATAATAAATGAAATAAATGAAGCGCCAACAAGAGCTATGCGTACTTTTGAAGTATGTCCAACAAGTGTCATTAAATTACATGGCTGAAAGACAGACCTAAAATGATTCAATTGTAGCAGCAAATCTCGAGATTTTTGACTGCAGCTTGCATGGTTTCATTTCAATTCTTTTACATAATATAGACATTATTTCAGGAGTTAGGTGGCAGATGGATTTTTACTGCAAGAAATATACATGTTTTATATTCAGAACTCGATCCGCATGAACAGTCGAGCAGTTTTCATATCTAGGTAGATATGAAAAGGATCATAATAATTTCCTGTAAGATTTTTGCAATGAATCTTCACTATTTTAAGATAACATCATAATTTTTAGTTATCGTCGCATTGATAATTGTATTTTGATGCTTTAAATACAAGACGAAATTTAAAATTAAATCTTGTTTCTGCAAGACGTTATCCGATAAATGTGTGCCCGTCAATCAAGTATGCCAACTTATTGAAGTAAATATTTATTACTGATCTCGTACAAATGAAATATATTTTCTTCATAAAATTTTCTCTATCAAATGCTAATATTAATTAGTGAATAATTAGGAAGCCAGTATTCCTGAAATAGTTATTGTAATATGATATTTAATTAAATTGTGATAATTCAATGAGCTTTGCCTGACAGTGCTCCGATAGTAATTAGGTATTCAATCTAACCAGGTTAGAAATCTAAATAGTAATAATTTGGAGTTTAAAATTTGCGGGCTTTTAACAAGCCCCAAATTTAACTTAAATAATTACTCTATAGCGGAGATCTGCTAAATAATTAATAATTTCATTTTAGTTACAATTTTAAAAGCAATAAAATTCAAATTCCTTTTAATCAAGCTTTTATTACTTTTCACTAACACTTTTAAAAAGGATCAATTGAGTATCACTTTAACTATCAATATTAAAAAAAAAAAAAAAAAAACTTTTTCACTTAATTTCTTATGTCGCAGGTGAACGTGAGCGTGCATTCACTAACTTTTTAGTTTACTAGAGCAGAGTAAATAGGCTTGTTTTTGTTTTTGTCCATTTTCTTTTTCACAGAAAATTTAGTTTATAAATTTTGTCACCGCGTAAATGCTTTAAAGCGAAAACTTTACAAATAATAAGCGAATAACCTCGAAAACTTTTCTAAGCGCATGCAGGCATTGTAATACTTTGAGCTTAAAATAATCATATTTGACATAGTTAGTTACGACCTAAAGGCTTGAAGTAAAAGTAAGTAAAGAAAAAAAAATTTTTTTTTTTTTTTTTTTTTTTTTTTTTTTTTTTTTTTTTTTGTGTTTTGTTGTAACAATTGTTTCACACAAAGTTATTTTGAGAGATTTTGTGCGGAGGCAGAGAGTTTATGTAAATATTTGGTTGGAAAGCCTGACATAAAAAACAATTACTTGCTTAAGCAAACGCAAACAAATAAACAAAACCGCATGTGGTCTATTAGTTATTTACAATAGGAGGCCAACAAGTTTCATCTTAAGAAATAGACAAAAGGAACGTATTTCTACTGAAAGAAATTTTTTCCTTTTTTATCCAGAATTATTTCAATTTTTCCAACTGAACATAGAAATTTCCTCTCATCCGTTTCTTCTCTACATAACAGCACACAAAAGCATGCATCGCAGATTTAGTCTAAAAAATTTTCAATGTTTTACTCATAAGATAGATCGTAGTAGTGTCACAAACCCAAGAATATATATAAGTTCAATGTGAACTTTTTCAGATAACTGATGTTCGTTCATAAAATCAGTTGGAATATTTATACCTAGAACTGAATGCATTTTCTGTTGGGTATATCGAGAGAAGAACATCTTCTATTTAGGAAAAAGATGCTATTTATTAAAAATAAGATCCGATAGCCTAAGATACTAGTGCTCAATTAATTTCTCTAGTCTAAGAATTAATTTCATTAGTCTAGAAATATAATAATAATAATAATAATAATAATCAAAAATAAGGAAAAATTACAATCGTTTTTGGTGTTTAACATGCCGTCTACAATAGTTGACTAATAATAGAAAAGTGACTTACATTCCAAAAAAACTCATGGCAGAATTGACAAATTGTCAAATCATCGGCAAATTACTGTATTCAATGCAAAAACTACGACTTATAATCAGAATCGAAATGAAGTGAAATTTCGACAGAAGTCATGCTAGAGTTTCCACTTTCCAAAAATTATGTGAATTTTTTCGCCAAACACTTATGTGTCAGTCCTAGAAAGTATCGACCGATGTGTTATAAAACAATAAAAAAAAAAATATATTCCATCCTTAGATTTACAAAATATCGCATCCGTCTATCCATGCGTTATATTCCATGATATTAACAAATTTTAAGTAAAATTCCATTTCAGTGGCATTTCAAAAATTTGCAGATTTTCCATGCTTTTGAATCCGCATTTTTTCCCAATCGATTTACGAAATATTGTTTAAATTCAATTTTAAGCTATTCTTAAATAAAGTTTGATTGAGTTATTGAAACGCATACAACTTCATTGTCAATTGATATCCACTCAATGAAATATAGCCATTGTTACAAATGCTAACAATTTTATCTATATTCTTCGTACATACATTCCACACTTATGTGCATAAACACAACGTTCGTCTAACATTTTTTGCTAAAACTATTTTCTGATTTAACAAATGGAAAAAAAAAATTAACAAAAAATGTTTATTTAAACTTAAATTCTATTGTGTTACGCTAGCCAGTCAATTGCCGATAAACTCAACGTTGTATGAACAGCAACGACACTAACAACAATTCAATTCAATATGTTACAAGTAAGTGTTCGTGCATTTGATCATTTGAACATTTAAGTACAATATGAACGTAAGTGTGTGGTGGATGCGAATAAATTTTGTCACATATTATGTGAACGGTTCGCCATATTGAAAATAAAACTTGAATATAAAATAACGTATGGAAATATAATAGAAATCGATAAACCACATATCAAACATGCTTTGGGAATGAGAATAACTAGTAGGAAAAGTGCATCTCCCTTTTCTTCTCTTTGCCTGCTATTGAAACCTGAAAATTTTGATAAATATTTACAACGAAAGTTGTCAAACAAACTTTAACTCAACGAAATAAACCAATCGTAGGCACAAAACTATTTCAAACTGCTTAAAGCATTTTGTAATCATTACTATAGAGGCGATTAGAGATGCAGCGATTGCGTGTTGAAACATTCAGACAGATATGTGAATTAAACAAATTAAAAAGTTAATAAACATTTCATTGTGATTACTAGATTACTGGTGCATCGATCCAAGCAAATGGCAACCAGAAGCCGGTTTTGTCTGATGAGTACGCTAGATACGGCAAAATTTCCCATTGGAGCTGCAGCAATATATCATTGACCACTTTTCCAAAATGTGGCCGAAATGATATCTGCATTCCATTTGTGTGGAAATCATTTTCCATCCTTTTGGTCTTTTCTAATCGAATATAAACATCTGGAAACAGTTAATTCATCAATTTCTAACCTGTTTGGATGTTCTCTGTGAATTTGTGCTGAGTTTGCGTCATTTTACAAATTTTTTCGTCCTTTAGGCAGCCCTTTGCCCTTAAACGCCGAAATCACCACTTTTAAGCCATCGGAACCCAAAGAGACAGTTGGGATATGATAGAGCAATATCAACATAAGTCGCTTATGAGCTTTGACAGCAAATTTCTTCAAATTACGAATGTTGAAAATGAATGTCAACAATGAATGTAGAAAATGCGATTTTGAGCGTTCCATGATTAGCGTGTGTATATACTGAACAATTCAATAAAAATAAATCGAAAATTTTTTGTTTTAAATAGAGGAAGGTCGAAATTATCGAATTCAATAATTGTGGCCTATGGACTAGTTTACCTCGTTTTTTAACTTAAAATTTAAACGCTAAGTAAAACTTGCAGATATGGTAATTGCGAATTCAATATACGCACATAGGGACATTGGGTCTTATCAGTATTCAAACATAACAACAACAAAATAAACTGACCTGACTCAATCGATTCCAATATTCGTGATACCACATACATAGTGACATCTTTGATGAACATTTCTTTATTCTCGTACAAAGTTATTTAAAAAAACCTTCTTAATAAAAAAAAAAGAGAAGAGAAAAAAAATTTATAGTAATGGATAAAGAATGTAGTACAAATACTTCTTTATCTATTGTAAATGAAATGGCATTAATTTATTTATGCGTTCATAGAAGCCAATAATAATAAAATTTAATTAGATTTTTATGTATGTTGAACATTTTATACACAACACATTAATTAAAAGCGAATTATTTTAAAATATGTATACATATGCACAAATAAATCAGCGACTCATTCGAAATTTTATGTATTTATTTATTTTCCTTTTTTTACTCTATCGTGATTTTTCAAACTTTTTTTTTTTTTATTTTTTTTATTTTTTTTTTATTATTAACGCTAATGGTTAAAAGCAACAATAATAATAACAAAATGAAATTCCATATATGTGTGCATTTTAATAATTTAATTAAAGGAAAACCATAACTGAAAATGATATATATTTGATGGTTTTGTTCAAGTGCATGTACAACACGCCCACACAAGGCCGGAACCTATAATACGACGGGCAGCATAAAAATATCCTGTAAACTTGTGTGTATGTCTATTGTATATATATTCAAATAGATGCCATACAGGCTTAACTGAGTGACATTTTGTGGTTGTTGTTTGCCTTGTAAAGGCCGACATTTTTGTTCGTCTACCTATACGGAGGCTATAGTGTTTGCGTGCAACTCATTATTGTTTTTATATTTTAATTTAAAATAAAATTGATTTAAATTTAATTTTAAATCAGAATACGAAAAGACTAAGAATTAAATCGAATTTTTAACACTCATCATCGCTATAACGGTTTCATAAGAAAGAAAATTTATTTTATTACAAAAACCATACAAACATCTGAACATCTGAAATTTTAAATATCTGTGGATAGCAAACGCAAAACTTCAAAGATGCACTTAGTTAGTTTAAATTTAGAGAAATATAAAGTTTCAACTTTCTATATTCTCCTACTATCAACAACAATTTGTGTTAAGCTAAAGATTACCTTAAAAACCAAGCCTCATTATTTATGTCGCCAAACATGTTAACACTTTAGTACTAGGATGAACTGAAAATTGATTCAAGGATAAAAAGAAAATATTAAAACCGTTACGTCATTCCAAAGTGAATGTCGTAGAAAACTTAGATTTACAACATTAACAAGTTTACAATAAATATTTTATGTATATTTTGTCAACAAATTTTCAATGACTATGAGTGATAAAAATTTGCTGTAAAATGGTTGACATATGTTGTAAATACTTAATGTTGACGAAACTCTTAAAAACTTTTTATGAATAAATTGAAATTGAAAGTAATATAAAAATTAATACATGTAAGAGTAACAGCTTGGTTGTTTTTTCTTTTTCTTTTTTTTTTTTTTTTTTGCCCTAAAATATGCGTTTTCAAAAATTAGTCTCACCAATATATAAAATAATTAAAACCTCTCCGCTTTATTATCAAGAACGTTCATTTTTATGAATATTCTTATTTGCTCTTAAACTTAGAGAATGCGAGTAGGTGGCGTACATAAAATTTGAAAATATTGCTCTTATAAAATACGTCTCGTATATTCTCGAATTCGATTTTTGGAAGACATCATCCAACTTTAAAGTCTCCGTATTAATTGCTGCCAATCTTTATACCGTTTAGCCAAGCAGAGGAAGGAGTATTTGACGCAGACGCTTGTCTTGAAGAGAAATTATTCCACAGTGCACGACAGCGCACGAGATAATATAATTCGTTATCCATCAGCTGAGGAGGATGAGATACCAATGATCGTAGCGCGAGAAAAGTCACTCGATTTCGTCCGACTATACCATCCATGCTTTGGAAAATCAAGATATGTAGTTTTTTATTAAGAACATTTCCAACCGAATTGTAATTTCTATACCAATTATGCTTCGACTTTTTGAAACCGTATTGAATGGATGATACTAAATCATGTCTCAAATAGCCGGTCAAAAGGGTGCAAGTTGTCCGTTTTGCTAAGTATATTTAGTGTATAATTTACAAATTTTGATCAGCATCAACACAAGCGGCTTCAAAAGCCTTTTTATTTCAAACAGATCTCGTTTATATATACCTTTCTTTACAGGATAATGAACTGATAAATGTAAACATATTATAACCACCATCCTAATCTTAAGAAAAAGCTCGAAATAAACTAAATTTTGATACTCTATAATATCGGGTAGACATCGCCGATTTTTTCCATTTTTATGCAATATCGTGAAATCTTTTATTGTGTTTGGATTTACGAGTAGCAAGCAAAGTATCTAGAGAGCAACTTTTATTTCAGTTTACTTTATACTTCAGACATCTCGTTTAGCCGATTTTTCTCATTTTTAATATCGGCGTAAATGTTAAGTATTTTTTTACTAAATTTTTGATTTATATAACTTAATTTTTGCGATTAGAAAAATGCTTATTGCAGGTATTACACAGTTAAATAGACAAACAGATGGACAGATCAAGACATCTGCACAGATTATGAATTTGATACTGATCAAGAATATATGCAATTTATGGGTTCTCTGAAGCAACTTTCTCGATATTGCAAACAAAATTGACAAAATTTATATACGCCATCCTTCGATTGTAAGTATAAAAAAGTAGCAACCTTGTATTCTTATTCAATATTCAATTTTATATTAATTTCGCATCAAAAGTTGCGCTACCGGAATATAATAGAATGTTTCATTACAATAATGTTTTAATTCTTTTGTTTATATCATTATTTCTTTGTTATCATTTAATGAGTTCTAATTGGCATTAAAAACTTCTTTGTACTTTAACGTAATTCAATATTTTTGAATTACTTGTTATTAATGAAGAGAATACGGATTTAGTGTTGAAAAAAGCACTTATTGCTCATTTGTATGTGGGATTCATATGAATACATTCATATATGTATTAATTGCATGTTTTAACACTAAAACTACTCAGTGTGTCCTATGGACCTATTTACAAACTTTAAATTTCAAATAGTGGGGAAGTTTATATAGTTAAAAATATAACTTTTTGATGACTTTTATTTTTAGAAAAAGATATTTTTGTACTTAAACTTGTTTTTATTTATACTTATCATTATATAATATTCGAGACATCGCTGACGTATGTATATACCTACTTCCTATCGAAGACATCCTTCTTTGTAAAATGGTTACAATCATAAAAATGAACGTAGGAAGTTGGCGTTAGTCTCATTTTCAATGAATCAAATTCATTTCGTTTTGTTTTTTAAATGCTTTTTTTTTTCTTAATATCCGTATCAAAAAAAAAAAAAATATTCATATGTATAAAGTGTCAGTCGTTCTAGTGTTAAACTAACGGTAATTATTATAAATACGAAATTTATAAACTGATTAATAAATTGCAATATAAGTACACTGAATAAATAGCGGATTACACATTTCATAATAATTAATGAGAATTAATGAGGAAATATGAAAAACTTTATTATTTATAACTTTGGATTTTAAAAATAAATATTTTTACTAAATTGCTGCAAGTCGTAAGTCACATTTTTCTAGCTATTATTCTTGTTATTTTTTAAATTGTTGCTAAACTTACTCTTTGATAATGAACTAAGAATATGTTTATCTTCGATTTTATTATTTTCGCATACGAGATTTCCAACAATAGACGATGGATGGACGAACAAATAGACGAAAATAGCTGAATTGATCAAAAGAATGCTGTTCGTACGCAAGGTGTTTGATGTGTAGATTTGATATTTAACATCCAAAAAACAAATGTGATTTCGTTTCTTGTGGGAAAGAAAACAAATTAAGTTTATATTTATTAGATTCCCTATACTGTACCCTTCAACGAGCTGACTTGCATACATTAGGTAGCAAATTTTATCAATTTAACGTTCATACAGAAATATACGTCTATAATTCGTAAACTTTGTCTATGATTTTTCAATTCGTTTTTCTAGTGGTTTGGTTTTTTTTTCTCCGCCAAGAAGTAAATCTGAATCTCAAAGTAAACTTAAACTTTGTAAATCTAAGGAAACTTAAGAATATAGTTTTATAACATTGATAAGTTTGCTTTGATATGCCATGCAGGCACACACACACACACACACACACATACATGCATGTAACATATGCATGTATTGTTTCAACAGAAAAGTTTAACAATGCATTGGGGTACCTTTACTACTCTTGGTTAACATATTCTTTTGATAGTTTTTCATTTTATTTCTATTTCTTTTTTTCAAGTGTCATCATTCGATGAAACTTTCCTACACTTTTCTTCTTCTTTTTTACGTTTTCTTTTTGACTTTCCGGGAATAAAATTTACGTGAAGCTTTCAAAATTACCACTCGTGCGATGAATATGGCCGAGCATGCGTTTGGTTGTAGTTAGAAGAATGCTTACTTTGTAAAGTTGTTCATGAAGAACACAATTGCATAAGCAGTGAAGTGCGATTTAAGATTTAAGTACGTATTTCATATGCATTATTTATGTATATTTCAGAAATGACATAAACAATAGTAAAAAAAAAAATAAATAAATCTAACGGAAGAGAAAATTATTTTCTTTTAAGATAGTGGGCTTAGCTATTGAAGTTGATTTTTTAATGGTTGAATCGAAAAATTTGCACTCTGTGTGTGGTTTAAAACTACTAAGCGTAAACCAAATAGCTACACCTTTCATATCAAAACAATTTAGTTTAGTTGTAAAAGTTTATCATTAAGCGGAACCCTTGTCGATGAATACATTGAAGACTTTTCGGCAGTTCACTTCGCGTAACGGAATATATGAAATGGAGAATTGAAAAAAAAATTATATCGAATTTGAAGAAAAATTCGTCCAAGAATAAAATATAAACTTTTCGTAATAATTTTCAGGGTTTGAAGTAAAAGAAACGAACTCAAGCTTTCATAAATCCATTCCTTCTAAGGAGAAACGATAACGAAATAATTGATTAACAAGTAAATTTAAAAAAAAAAAAGAAAAAAAAATTAAAAAGAAATTTGAAGCATTCAGTTTGATTAATACTAATGTTGAACGTCCAACCTGTGCATGAAATATTCTCAGAAGCCTTTTTAAACTTTTCTCATCACATTTACATGCGGTCTCTCTGTACTTAAATTGAATGCAAATTTTTCCCGCTACTCTTCACATTTCATTAAACAAAGAAATAACTCAGAATTAAAAAACGACAAAAACTCAATATGAGTAAAAAATAATTTATATCTACTTCCGAAATAAAATAATAAACAAAAAAAAATATTTAAAAAATAATATAAAAAACAAAAAATTAATATACATTTTTATTATTTGTTTAACTAGTTTCACAACTACCTCTGACAGTTTTAACTATAGCTGTTCAAAATTCAGCAAAGTTTTACTTTTTCGTAAATATTCTCTGTTAAGCGAAATAAAACAAAAAATAATAAAAAAGCAAAAAAAAAAAGAAAAAAGAAATTGGTATTCAGGTGAGGAGTCTAACTAGAGCTGTGATGGTATAGCGATGATTTTCAGACGAGAACAGCGTCATTTGCAATAACGAAAACAACAACAACAATGAAAACACCAACACCAACATAAACATCAACAATTTTTGTGAGAACATTTATCAAATAACATCGGATAGAAGGAGAAGCAAAGCAAGGTGAAGATAATGAACGGTAACGATAAATGAAGTAAAAAGCTTCTTTCGCACCAGGGAATCACAACATACGTTATATTACGTTCAAATTGTAAATAAACTAATGCCGTTTACAAGCTTTTATGTCCCTTCTAAATACATAAGTATGTGGTTTTGCACTTCAGTGTGTTTAACTACCTTGAATTACCGATAATTCAACTCACCTAAAAAGATCACTTATTCGACTTATTGTTGTATATCACAATTAATTTTGATTAAGTTTGTACTTAATTGCCTTTTCTTCCGCAGGTCACAAAGGTTGTAATTCTTGTACCCAAGTACAACTTAAGCACTAAGAGAGCTATGCAGCAACTACGCGATTAACAAAGCGATACGATATGCCTTAGTAATTGCTCACTAATAGCCCAGAAAATAGTACTCACTTAGCCTCACCTTTGTTAGCACAAATCTTAAATTTGTTTATTTCTTGTACGGTACTAAAACTTGTTCTATTAGCAAATATCAGACAATTTCAAACAATGCATTAAAGTGTGAAGATACGATCCATTTACTTAATAGTGATTTCGTCGATTTCAGTTCGTCTATGCAATTAATCTAGATATATCAGATTGTTCGCGGAAAACCAAGCCTATAAAATTTGTTCCATCTATATATCCGTGGTATCCTTATTTAGTTGGAATGTCCACCCGTGCATAAGTTACGATAAAAAAAAAAAATCTTAAATTACTAGCTGACGGTTACATATCATGTTCAGATGGGGGCCTGACTAATTTAGAGTTTTGCTTAAAACACATTAAAAAAAAAAAACTGTAATTTAGAATGCACGGCAAATATTATTGCAGTTGCTGCGAATTTTAATCAAAAACAATTAAGAGTTATTTTGTAGAAACTCAATAGCCAAAGTAAAAAAAAAAAACTTCAACTTGGATTTCTATTGCGCTTTAAAGTTTCTCTGAAAATAAAATTTTTTTTTTTTCATATTCCCAGTGGCTTGGCTTCAATTCAATTTCCAATCATAACACCGATAAATAAATGAACAGATATAACTATATAGACTAAAAATAGTCTGATGACCATAAGACCTCCGGCTACTGTGAATATCATAAAATAGCAGCTAATAGTAATGGTCTTTAGAACAACAATAATGTATGTCACAAAATATCAGTTTGGTAACAGCTGTTGCTTTCATGGTTACATATTTACAGGGAATGGAAATATTTATATGAATATAGTGAAATATAAAATATATACACACGATGACACATCAGTAACTTTCTATTACTTTTATAAAGCATTTGTTTGTAGTTATAAAATGAAAAGTCACACATATATTAATACATACTACTACTACACACGAGCTCTATACACGAGACTCTTACTCGACTGTAAATGGCATGTTACAGAATAGATGCTGTTCTGTTTTGTCTTCATAACTATATGCATACAAATGTACACTAATGAATATTTGCATATGCATACACATAAATATATACATGCGCACGTATACATCTGTATATAGGTTTGTGAAAATACAGGCGAAAAAAACATTGTCATTTATTTAATTTGTTGGCAGTTTTTAGTGACACTATATGCGTCCTCTTGATATTTTCAAGCAAAGGAAAGGAAAAAGAAAATGAAAAATGATAAATAATTGAAAATGAAATCAAAGTGACATCAGATGAAATAAGACAAACAGATGAGAGAATAACATAAATAAGCTTTCGCAATCGCATTCAAAATGACACGTAAACATATATTAGTACATAAAATATGTTTTTATTCTGATAAGATCAAAATGAATAAATAAAAGTTCATTTCATTCATTCAATTCATATTCACATATAAGGATATTCGCAAAACGTATCGATCTTCTTTTTTTTTTTTCTTTTTTTGGCCTAAAGGAACCATTTACCGTCATTCCCAAAATTTTATAATTATGAGGGCGTGTTAGATAGGATTATAGGCAAATATTTATGAAGACAATAAAACCGTCTGAATAATGAAATAAATCGATTTAAAAGGTTACGGAAAATTTGCTTTTCCTCTTAAAGTAAACGTAATATACTTTATCTCTGTAGTTACCTTTCATAATATAAGTATGAAAATAGGAACATACGAAAACAAAAAAGACTCTAACGGGCAAATTTCATATCGTCTATCTTTATGATACATTCAGTTTCATTGTGTGAACTACTTACGCCTCATAGCGATAGCCTGCACAACCGAGTACCCTGCCGAGTTATATAAACAGTCTCACTAAGTGAGCAAAACACAACAGAGTCGAGAATAAAGTTAAAACAAAAAAAAAAAACAAAAACAAAAACAAAAAAAACCATTTTCATAATTACATAAAGTGTAACGTAAATGCATTAAGCATACTTTAGCTAGATAGATAGTCTAAACGAAAGAAGAGAACCTAATCTACCATTTCCATACATAGTCATGCACAATTCTACCCACTCCATGGAGAAACGGAATTTATTCGATGTAAGAGAAAGAACAAAACATATATATATATATCTTTTTTTTTTTCAAAATTATTTGTAACGATTTTATAAGACCTTTTAAAAACAATTGTCGTCTTTACTATATATTCATATTCATTCATTTTTCTCAAGTTCTTTCGAAAAATATTAAAACAAATAATCCACCACTGTCTCCTGCAGTGTGCTGTGGTATTTCGTATGGTCTGTCAACCAGGAAAAGGATTTTGGTCTGGTCGTCTTTTTTATATAGTTTTCTTCTTTTTGTTTTTCTATTTTCCCTATTACTTGCTTACAAATGTAAATAGAAAATGCTAATGAGTAAGTGTTACTCTTGCATTCAACCCATCCATAAGGGAATGAATGCTTGTTAAACAACATGTTGTACAAAAACAGTAACAACAATGACAATAGCAAGACAAACAGTAACATACTTAACTTTATGTGCATATGTCGCACAATTGCCACTTTAGTTACTATCGCTTACAACGTTACGTATGTATATCATCATCGTCATTGCCGTCAGCGTCAACATCGTCATCATCGTGTGTATTACACTTGTCATCAGGGTGATGGGTGTCATCATCATCATTATTATTATTATTTCAATATAGCCGCTGTAAAGCAAGTATAACATAAACTAAAAAAAAAAAACAACGTTTCCAACAACAGACGTTTTTAAACAACGTGTTATTTAACAAAATGTGTACAATTTTTATAAATTTGTTTTTAAATATTTTATGAAAAAAAAAATTAATTCTCTTCTACGGGCATCCATTTTGAGTTCCATTACGAATTTTCCAAGAGGAAAAAAAAAGTTTTTCTTTTTGGTTTAATTTTTATTGTTTGCTTTAATATCAAACAGGGCTCATTGCAAAAATTAAATATTTACGGCAATCCAGACGCCTTATCGACCACGTGCAAAGCCCCAGTCAAAGAAAAGGTAAGTCTGATTGAAGATAAAATTAAAATACAATTTACTTAAAAAGATGATCTTATTCGATTTCGGATCTAACAATTTATTAAATTTCGAAAATCAAATATTTAAGAATAAAACGAATCATCCACTAAAGCTGCGATAGATGCCTTTGACTTCTATACATAAAGAAACTATAGACCTAAAGTTGAAATAGAAAAATATATTGTCATACAATTTTGTTATAAATGAAAATAAAAAACAATTCTGATTGAGACTTGAATGAATCAATCAATCAATGTTTTTTTTTTTGAAACGAAAAAATGACCAAAATTAACGCAAACACCTATTACAAAAACATCTATCATATATATAAAAATGAAGTGAGAAAGAGCACATCTTAAATTTTTGAACGGATATTTGCCATAACTTTTATACTATTGAGAATAATATTAATGACATAATTAATTTGATTTCACGTTTTCAACATTATGTTTTTAAAAGTTTTTCATGCTTATAAGTTTTCAATTTTAAGTTTCTCGCATTTGCAAATAATACATAATAAATAGATGGTCGACACTTTTCTTACTTTTCTATCTTATGCGTATCGTAAATTATTAATAAAAGTATTATTTGCGATTTTTCAAATATCAAATTAGTCTTTAATTAATAACAGATAAACGATACAATCTTTACAAGTAAAATTTTTTGCAAAGTACTTGTTATTTCGCATATGATTGCTTCCCATCGAGCGAGTAGACAATCGATTTGACATACAGACGTACATGTTAAACCATTGATGAGTCAAATAAGAATATAATTAGGCGAACTAAATAACATCAGTCTCAATCTCACATAAATAAGACGTCTCATTGAATATGCATACAAATATATATATATATATATAAGGTTTCTGATTAGGAATGCCCGACACCAAACTTGGCAGATACTTTCGAATTCAAAGTTTGAAAATGCATATTCTAAGGCCATGGACGAAAAGTTCCCAAATTCGTAAAGACGAGCACAGGCTGACTTTTATGCCCACAATCGAAATATTTATTCCTTCAGATGGAATCATCGGAGACTTTATAACATATATAATATATTCTGAATTATTATTGAAAATCTGGCAAATTCCCCACAACATTAAAAAGGCATCAAATATTTATTTTTTTTGTTTCCTTTTTTTTTAATTCTTTTTTTATGATAGAGCTGTTGGATATAAAAGATTCGACTACAGCCAAATTTAATTTTTTGTTTCACTTGTATCACGTTTCTACGACAAAAATAGTAAACTTTAAGCACGTCAGAAAGGTGAACACAGAAACTAGAGTTATCAACTCATTATATTTGGTTCTTCATTCCAAGTAATGTGTTATAATTGAAATATACTGATAAAGAGAATTGTAAATTGCTTTCTCAATATTTAGTGAAAATGAAGGCAAAGTGGTATACGTTCAAGTAGATTGGAAAATAACATATTAGAGAAAACTATTATTTTCGGTCAATACTCTTACCAAGAAAATTGTTTTCAAACAATTTTTTGTTTTTTTTTTTTTTATAATAGAATATTATAAAGGAGGTTATTGCCCAGAAAAGTATCAGAAGCGTTTTGAAAATATTACTTGTTTCAATTTTCATAAATTCTTTCTCGATTATTCAAACAATTAATTATTATGCTATATTGGTGTGCAATATGGTTGAGGTAATCAGAATCCGTTAAAAGAGATTTCATTGTTCAATGGAATTGATTCGATTCGAAACAAATGTGAACAAATGTTTAGAATTTTAAATTTCATTATAAATAATTCCACTAAATTGAATTTAATTTAATTTCAAAATAAAATGATTTAACATAATTTGATAAACTACTAATGTGTTATAGTTGTGCTTCGTACCGTTTTTCTTTTCAACTTTTTGTAATCTAGATTAAACGAATAAATTGGAATCAATAAAAATAAATTGTTAGCTATAATTAACGAGCATACACAATCGTATAAACTTACATGTATACTACATACATAAATCATTAGGTTTTACTAATTACCTCCAATTAGCTATTGTTGTACGATAGGATTTCAAACAGAAATAATAAAAAAAATATATATGAATATATATATATACGCAGATACTGATATATACATATTTTATATATAAATGAAATAATTTAAAATTAAAACAAAAAATATTAATAAAGTCATTTTATAAATTTAATTGCTTCTAAATTAGTTATGTGCATATTTTATATTTGTGTCTCCCTTTCTTTCATTTTATTTTTTTTTTTTTTGTTTTCATTTTATTTAATGCGATATAGATATTTGCAAATTGTTATATATTATGCTGAACAATGGGCAAATAGCACAAAACTTTTTTAATAAATATTTTTTTAAATTTATTTCCCCCCTACAATCCTTTTAAAACGAAATTAGTTTCATAAAAATCTTTCACATTCAATTAAAAGTATGGTTGGGTTAGAGGAAAAAGGAAAACAACATTTTAATAAAGATAGTGTTGAAAGCCGAACAATTGCGTATAGAAAAGCATATAGAAAAAAATAAAGTCTAAAAATAAACGGATTCTTAATCGATGAAACCTGTATTAGTATAGCGGTTTTTTCGCAATCATTGATGCTTTTAAATTTGCTTAGGGATCATTACGTAATCTATTTTACACTGTTTAGAAGTTTTAGAGGTACTATTAAAATTAAGGTTTGATAAACTGACTACTGAACCTTTACAACTAAGATTGTTACTTTTTCTATCACTCTAAGAATAATCGATCAGATTTCAGTAAACTAATTGATAATTTAGGTCTGTCTATTATATTTACGACTCATCATATTACATTTACAATTATATTACGTATTATTCTTACATATTATATTTACAACTTTTTATTCGAGGTCATCTTTAGGTCAATTCAAAACAATTTGATTCTGCTTTAAAGATTTAGATAAATAAATTCCTGCTTTTAGAACCTTTTACTGTATTCCAAATCGTCCATCTAACTATATGAAATATTTATTAGAGTGATGATGTTAGCATTGCATTTTCTTCAGTTTTATCCAAGATAGGAAATTTAAGACGCTCGGATTTTCATTTGCTGAATGCAACTGCTCTTTCACACTTTTATTACTATTTTAGTACTCATAATCTGTTCACTTGATTTTAAGCAATGCCGCTGATAGCAATTAATAAATATCAATTAAAGATGATAAGAGCCAGATATTCATTAATTATTTAATTATTATACTACTTGGGATCTCAAATCGAGTATAGCGCATAACACAATTATAAATATTTCTTTATTTTCATTTCTATTTAATTAATTTATTTTTTAATTTGATATTCATTTTTATTTTTTATTTTCCTTTTCACATTTTTAATTTTAGAATTTATCTGATAATTTCTTAGAATCTGGGAGTTCCGGATTGGTATGTATTTTATTTATTTCTTTTATTATTTCTTTATTTTTTCTTCTCTTATTTATTTATTCTCTATATACTTTTTGAAATAGATAAATATTTTTCTAAATTAAAACCATTTGCCCACTATTATTTTGTCTTTTGGTCGGAAGTTATTTTCTTCCTATTACCAGAATATTCCGTTTTACTAATTTAGTATTTCCGTTTAAAAAGTTCGGATACACTTTTGTCCGTACGTTCTCGCTTAAATTCGCAAATTTTGATTTAGAAAATTATAATTTATATGATTTCCAAATGCAATTTCCAAAAACAACATATCCGTAACAAACTAATCAAATACTAACTGATGAAGCCTGTGGATTGCAATTTGTTAAATATGTTCAGCAAAGTTTCCCAATTCACAAATAATTTGGATTGGACTACGGATTCGCTAATAGATTGATTTTCTTATAATTGCTTTAAGCGATAAAGATACAAAAAAGTGAATACAGAGTTCTTTCTTATTTAGTTTTCACCCCGTTCTTTTTCAATGAATCTACCAAAGCTAGAAAAGAAAACATATAAGAATATCATATTCGGCGGTGCCGAATCTTTTATACCAAACACCTTTACTTTAAAAAAAGATAAAAAAAAAAACTAAATACGATTTTTTCTTTTTTATGGGATACCGTAGAAATTGTTATTGTGCAATCTATGAGTGGTAAGCAAACAATTCAGAAAATAAAGTTGTTTTCAGCTTGATTTATTTTATAGACGTCGCCAGTGTCCGATTTGACCCAGTTTCAATACCAATCTATGTAGAAGAATTTTCAATGTTTTTTTTCAAATTTGATCCACATATTCTAAATTTTGCAAACGGAGAAATGCTTACCACAGACAGACAGACACACAGAAGTACGGACGGAGACGTCTAGATGGATTTCGAATTTGATGTTGATAAAAAATATATATACTTTGTGGGATCTCTGAAGTTTTCTTCTGGGGGCTGCAAACAAAATTACTAATTGAATATAGCCCATCCTTCGGTAGTGGGTATAAAAATGTTCTTAATGAGTTTTACAGCGATATTTTAAAAAGAGGCGTGATAGGTCAATAAAGATAACAAGGATAACTCATGAAAACAAATTTTAATAGAACAACAAACCATTGCATAATAACAATAATAACTTCAAACAAATATATATCAGAGTTCGCGATTGGTAATCAAAATTCATCGTAAGACGAATATATTATTTTTATTTTTATTATTTTTGTATTAGTTTTTTAATTTCTTTTAATTTAATTTATTTTTTTCTTTAGGATTTATTTGAAGATGGTGAAATTATTGATTGGGGAAGTTCTGGAGTGGTATGGTATAAATATTTGTTTTTACTTATATCAGTTTTTTCTTTTTCTTTTTTTAATTTTAATTTTTATTCTAATTGATTTTTTGTTATTTATTTTATTTTTCTATACTTTTGTAACTTTTTCATTTTTGAATTTTTTCTTTTATTTATTATTCTTGTGAAAGTTACCATTACTCGAAGAAACAGGCGATTTAGACGATGTAAATTTATGGAATACTGTGAGTAACATATACGAAGTGAAATACATTTTTAAATTAATTTACTAACATCATGTCTTAGAATTAACGTTCAAAAAATGTCGATTGCTAAATATTAACCAAAAATAATATAAATTATATTGACCATCGGTCAGTTTTTTTTTCAATGCTCATCGGCAACATAGGTAAGACCGATCTTATTCTAACATCGAACTTTTTAGCCGATTTAGCAGCAGCTTTAAGCTTTTGTATGAAGTTAAATGTTTACATATTCTGCCTTATTTGCCGAGAATATTTAAGTAAAGTGGGCTCATCCTTACAAAGATTTTCGAACATACATGGAGACAAATTTAACACCTAACTTTGGACTCTAAACTAAATGTAATGTATATGAGGCAAGAATAAGAAAGTGACCAGTTGTCATTTACTGTGGCGATTGTGGATGAGCCCTTTGCTCAATTTAGATAATTTGTAAACTTCCTCCAAATGGTAAAACTGCAAATCAAGCTTTCTTTTCTAGACACAGTTCCCAATTAACAACGACAATGACAATAGACGGACGACGAATAAAAGACTTACGGTTAGATAGAACGGCAGACGTAAGTTTGTAATTCAAGTTAGACAAGGGTACGTATATCAGTCCGGTGCATACTTCAATGCTTTACAAGCGTTTGATTTTGGCGTTTCAACAACCATCTGTAGTGAGTTTAACAAAACGACAACAACAAGAGAAAAAACGAAATCAATATAAAATAATAGACTTCACATAAACTTAACACAAAGTGTACTTTTTATTCATCTCTTTCAATTTTTGGTATTGAAAAATTGAAAATTACTTCTTTGTTTTTGAAACAATTGCTTTTTGTCGCATATACCCAAGAGTCCAGAAGGAAAAATTCACAATTTAGCTCATAACAAAGGCAAAAAGTGCGTTGTATATACATATAGTAGTACACGCATATAAAGTAGCGTAGATACGGACAAATATATCACACAGGAGTGCACGCTTGCGGTAAGTCATAGAAGTTGAAAAGTTTTGCCGAATTTCCATATAATCTATATGTGTGGCATCAGGCTTTTAAATTTGTGCTTTCTCCATCAATTTTTTTCTTCTTTTTTTTTTTATAAAATATTCTGTTTGTGTTGTGAAAAACTTAAATGGATTTTTCCGAAAACAATCTATCGACTTTCACGTATAAAAAGAAAACAAAAACTATATAATAAGAAGCGGAAAACAAATTTTGGATGGTCACTTGAATATATCTGCGATGAAGAAAAAAAGCACCTACAATACTAAATATATTTCTTGCACTCTTGTACTAAAAAGAGAAAGTGAAAAAGAATGATGCCAATACTCGAGATGTCCTGTCAAGTACAGATTTCAGGCAAACACGTGTCAATTAGTTTCATTCAGAGCGAAAAATAAGAAAAAAATATTTTCTAACACTGGCTTCCTTTTTCAACTGCAAATATATAATAATAATATGAATATTGTTATTAAATAAAAATTTAGGAAAAATTTTCTAAATAAATAAAAGATTTTCTTTAAGCTTTGCTACGTGTCTCCTCATAATTTTCAGTGTTGGTTGTTGAAAAGTTCTTGTAAACTGATTGTTTAATATAAACAAACTCTTACATTTTCCTATTTTCGTTTCTTAAATAAATAACAACTGTCTTCATTCCTCGGTTACTGTGGTAACCAATTTGTTTCATCATTTTTATTGTGTTTGTGTAAGTCTGCATTAAATCACTAACTAAACTTTATCTTTGCAATTCCCTGATTTTACTTTTCAATTTTAATCTTCTCATTTTTGAAGTTCTTCATTAAAGAGTTTTACTAACTTTGCCTTTCATACGTGAAAGTATAAGAAATATATCAGCAGCATGGTAGATTAAATAAATGCATTCGTCTCCGTTTTCCCTTTAGTATCACTAAAGACAAAAGAAATATTTGTAAGATATTGAAAACCAAGAAATTTGACACATGCATATATTATTCAAAGATAACTGGTTCGATAAATTGATAGAATTGTAAGAATGTATGACGCACAGTTCTAAGTTAATTCGTTTACTATAGTCGTTTATATTATTTAATGGGTTAAGGACTTGCCGAAAAGAGCAACTAAACTAACAACTTATCAATTGAGCACTCTATGTACTAAAGTTTATGGGAAAGGGATCTAGGCCGACAGATTTCAAAAAATAAAATGGGTGCAGAAATCCATAACGTTTTACAAAAATGCTTCAATAGCTAACAGGTGGGTTAAAAGGTTTGTAGGCTGACACATAGATGGCGCTACTAGTTTTGAATCCACATGATTCTTAGTTATCCCTAACCTTCAAAAGACACGTGTATAAATTTGATAGCTGTTGCACTATTAGTATATGAGCTATAGCGTTTTTAGCGAAGCAACTTTTGTTAGTTTGAAAAAATGGATAAAAGGAATTTCGTGTGTTAATAAAGCATTGCTTTTTGGCGGAAAAATACACTAGCCATGCTCTCATATTCGGTACTTTTTCTATGAATCATACACCGTCGATACGTGTACAATCCCTTTGCAGCAAAGAACCTAGAGAAAGGATTTTCATTTTTTATTCGAAAATGGCCATTCTACCGACTATAGACTCCTACAATCGTCGAGAACCTGTCGCCAGGCATCGGTAATTAACCTTAACATTGCCGATAACTTTTTCGATCGATCTTACTGGGCCGCAGAACGAAACTATAGACCAGTATAGCCACGTGTGCATGGCTAACAAGATCCAAACCATAGTTACGTTGCCTAGTGGGACCATGAAGAGGTCAGGGTTCGGCACGTTTACCATTCCCAGTAATTAAACCGGGAACTTCATTTACCCACCAAGTGACTATGTACAATTTTTGTAACGAATATTTTTTCTTTGAATGTCTTCTGCTATCCATAGCTGTAAACGTTCCAGTTTTTATTTATCAAAAATTACCGCCATAAGTGTTGTATACGGCCAGTTCAAAAACAATGCCAAATGGAAAACAATACCTTTTATTAAAAGATGCGATATATTGTTCTTAACAACACTTGTGGGCTATTTTTCTTTATCTATCTTTCAACCTTTTGAATGATTTAATCAGTTAGTGACAATAGTGCTTTTAATTGTTATTTGTTGGGCTTGTATGTTAGCACATAGTGCATACATTCTATAAAAATGCAAACATTCCTAATCAATATGTTGAGCTATTGATCTGCCTTTTGATTTATTAAACATGTAGATAACCAAAAACTATCAATGCCTCCGCCTCGAAATAATTTATTGGTTTTCTTTATCTTCTTAATTATTGCTACAGTAGAGAGCCGAGTTTAAAGTTTTAAGTTTAAATGTATATTCTTTCTTTGCACATCTCCATATTAAGTTCGAAAAGCAGCTAAAAATGAAAAGTTTGGATAGTTCTATCAAAAAAAACAAAAAAAAAAGATAACGTCTTTACGACTTCAATCACTTATCGTACAGATTCAATTAAAATATTTCTTCTTTTTTTTCCTTTTCGAAACGTTAACAGATAAAATATTTCTGCAGCCAATATATATGTATAATCTCTATTCTTCATTTTCTGTGATTCTTTTACAACTGTTTGGCATACCAGTTTTGATGAAAAGCACTTATACGTAATCAAAAATATTTCTTCTCTTTTATAAAATTTATACATTTTCCTTTCTTTTTGTGAAATAAATTAAAATCATATAAATAACAGTAAATACGACAAACAGCTTACTGTTTGAAATATCTCTATCGTTGGTACGTCATTGGCGCAGCTAATTGAAGAACTTTGCAAGTTAAAAATAATATTCTTTATTCCAATAAATATTGAAAACTGGCAAAATTGTTTACCGTGTTGTCATCCTTACTATTAATTGGTTCGAATTCGACTTTAAGTGGACTTTCAGAAATGTGAAAACGTTTCATATGACTGGAAACCTTCTCTCTCTTTGCCCTTTATACATATGCAACTTTACGTCGTTTTAGTGAAACCGTTCGTAGTCATAATTTTTTTCTTGCTACCTTTTATTTTCGACACTTTATACTGTTGAGTTACCATAAGAGAAAATAAAAGTAGAAAAAAATGAATATTATGCTACATGTCCCCTTCTTGTGACCCAAAAAAAAAAACGAAAATATTCTTTAATCTCACTTCTGTAGGGATTTGAGTTGGGGTCGTCTTGCAATCAACTGTTGGTTTTATTTTGTTTCTTGCCGATAAATATCAAATTCTGCTGCAGGTGGCAATAGTGTTCGTCAAGCCTTATTGTGATACTAAACTAGTATCATGCTTCGTTTCTTTACTTATTTTTTTTTATATATATATACATTTCAATCGTTATTTAGCTAATAGTAAAACAACTAGAAACCGTTAATAAAAACTTTTTTGTAATATTTTTTAATAAATTTTTATTTAAAACATTGATTTGTGTAAGAAAACTCTTAGCTTCTTTGTTTATTGTTTTATTGTCTACAATATCAAGTTATGAATTTTATTAAAAGACTAATTAATTATTATAATAATTAATTTATATAATTAAAAGATTAATTAATATTAGAAATATTATGCTATAATAGCAAATTATTTCTCAACAAATTTTCCATTTTTGTAACTCGTATTCTCGTATTATATTTATTACATGTATGAGTGGATGAATAAGTGTTGGTCATTATGCGTTGGTGTTTGTGCGTTCATTTATTTTTGAAATTGTTATAGGGCTTCCAAAATTCGTTAAAAATTTTAATAAATTGTTTTGCATCATTTTCAATAGGAGGTGTGATAGTCAAACGTTTCATTATACATTTATTCTATTCTCTCATCAAAATGAGTTGTAAAACTCATGTATACACGCACACACACACACACAATCACTTGCACTTGCAAAACTTTGATTCATTGCTATGAAAAGTTATTGTAGCTGTTTAAAGCCAATCGACACGTACATATGTATACAAAAATATTCACACATAGCACTAAATAGATACGAAAATGTGTGCACGTACAAATCGACATCATTGTTGTTCTTCTCGCCTGTTATGTATTTTCAAATGAATACAAATACATGAGTATGAATTTAAAAAATTATTGTATTAGCATTAGATAGATTTTAGATTTGCATTTTTATAATCCAGCACCTAGTTACACCCAATCAACTAATAACAAAAATTTTCGTAAGTGTGTGAACGTGTGTATATGTATTTACATTTATGTATAATACATCAATACATTCTGGTTTTGGTTTACAGCAAATTTCGATCGGTAACGTAAACATGTTTACATTATATATGATTATTTTACTTGTATGTAATCATACATATATCATACGTATATCAATATATGATATCAAAAAAATACCATAATTCACGTTGTCTTAGAAAAAACAAATTCAATCGATATTATAAAAGAAATTGATATCGTCACGTGAAAATTCCTAGCAATAGTGATTTTTTGAGTAAAGGAAATATGGGCATAAAAGCTTCACTAGTATTATCCAAAATCCTTTTGGAAAAATGAATCTGGTCATTTAATTTGTATTCATATAATTAATAATAAATTTAGTTTATCTATAAGGTTGTTAGCTAAGAGATTTTTGATCATTTTGAACATTAAGGAAATTTAAATATATTTCTCAATTTTTTAAACGTTTCTTAATTGTCATTTATGCCCTTAAATGAAGTTCCTTCTTTCTGGTTTCTTGGGGATTTTTTTGAAGTCTTCCTTTGAAGAATTATTTCAGAAAGTTTAAAAAATTAATGTTTTTAACTTTATAAAAATTTCTTTTTCTTTAATTTCTAAATTTATATGCATTTTTAAGACTTTTTAAAAATACTTGTAAAAATGTTAAAAAAAAAAGAATTTTCCTCTCAAAGTACGTATTGAAGCATTTTTCTTAATTTTTGCACAAAATTTTTAAAGTAATTCGAAAATCTAATTCACTTTAGAACTTTAAAGGGATTTCAAATAAAGAAATGTTTTTCAAGAAGGTTTCTAAGAATTTTCTTAAAAAATATTTTAAAAAAAATTTTGAATCAAATATGCGACAATTTAAGTTTTTCCTTTTCATTTTTCGATAAATATATTTCAAATTATTTAAGGGGAAACACTGTAAGAGCTTTAAAAAAAAGTCATTTTTTAACAAGTTTTTTGGAATAGAAAGAAAGGTAATAGAGTAACAATATTAAAAGACTATTAATACAAACATTTTTATGAAAATTATTAGAAAATGACAATATTGCAGCCATTCAAATTTTAATTAAAAAATTTGTATATATTTTTAAGCTGCATTCCAATGCCTAAAGGAACAAGTACCATTTTTTAGATATATTGCTTTGTATGTGTTTGGCGAGAAAATGATTGGAAAAGTTCGATTTTCAACCAACAAAAGAAAATGCATTCTTTTGTTAATAAAAAATATTTAAAACAACATTTCGAACAAGTTGTACGTGGCCCCATAGAGAATATTGTTTTAAACATATTGTAAAAAATTCACATGAAAAAAAAAAATTAAAATTATTAGAGTTATGCTGCTTGTCATTTTGAAAAATTTTTTTAGAAAAAAAAACGCTTTTGAAGCTTTGGAGTATATTGTGGACATGCTCTTCTATTTTAATAAATTTCTATCTATTAGACTGCTATTTCAAGGCCATCAAAGTGCCCAAGTCCTTGTTTAAATATTTCTTCTCCTTCTCTTTTCTTGCCGATCTCTGGATCCAAAATGGATGTTGTACTGCATTGGTCAAAGTGAGTCAAAGAGAGTCACTTTACATGCTGCGAAACGACAAAGAAAAAGACAAGAAAATGCATAATTCTATGTCCATACCAAAGCTTTAATTTTTAGTAGAAGAATCGAAAACTCTTGAATCGATCTCAGCCTCTTATCCCTTTAACGCTCGTCTCAACAAAGCTTCATTAGTATAATTTTGTTTGAAAATGCTTTCAAATGATCATCATTATGAACATTCGATAAAAACATCTTTTAGTCTATGAGAGAAGTCAAACATCAACAGCACATAACATTTAAAAATTTCCCATCAGAGATTCACTTCTGACAGGCAGTCTCCTTGAAGCGTTTGAGAAGAAGGACGAAATTTCAAATGAAAAAATAAATTGCTTATAGGAAACGCATTGTTTCCCATGTATTCTACAAGAATTCTATTATAATTTATATATATAAAAAAAAAATTAATTTTCTAAAAATATACAGTGTTGTTCCCCCTTAAAACATTCTCGAACTTTTGTTTGTAAATTTTTAAAAAATTTTTAGAAATTTTTTCGAATATATTAAAAACATAATTCAATTCATTTAAAATCTCCTAAAAGATTTGCTAATAAGTTGTTTACAAATTTTGAGAAAAATTTTTGAAGAAAATTTTCGAAAACTTTTTAAAAACTATTTAAAAATTTCAAATATACATTTGAAAGTACCTTAGAAATATTTACAATAATATTCAATTCAAATATATTTCAATTTTCGAAAATATTTTAAGGAAATCTCCAGAAAATGTTTTGAAAGATTTGAAAAATTTTTTGAAAAAAAAATTTAATTTTTAAAATATCGTTAGAATTAAATCACGCGAAAGAAAATTCAGTCGCGTTTATTGTCTGAAACTTTGTTTGTCGATAGTTTTCGGATGTAAACGTTTACATGGGTGACTACTGGTATTAGTGCTTCTGCCATAACGTTGTTTGCCGTAACAGTAAAAAATCTTCTACTGTTTGCGAATGTTTGCATTATATATATATATATATATATACATGTGTGTGTATGTGTGTATGTATGTTTGTATGTATGTGCATATTCAAGAATATACATATGAATCAGGGTTGACATTAAAATCTCTGTATAAATCAATATTAATGTTGACTTTACTCCCTTGAACAAACATAAAACAAGTTCTTGTTGTTGTTTATGGCTGTTGTTTTAAATGAAGTCAGTTTACAAACTGAACGTCCAGCGTATCATATTGCATTTAATTTTATATATAAAAACGTAATTCTTTGAAATTTATAATTATTTACACTTGTACGTTCGAACTTATATTATTATCATTTTCATTATTTTCATATGCCGGAACACATACATATTTCGAAAGAGAAGATAATATCTACACATAATATTTATATTTCCGAAAACTTTCAATATTAATTATCAATTCATTTTGTTCGTTTTATATTGCTTTTTACAGGCCACAGGCAATTACGATGGCAGTGGTATGCCGCCAACTCAGTCACAATACCCTCATGAAAGACGTAAGTACAGAATTTTTGTTAATTAATTGTTTAAGTGTAAAACTCAAATCAACTAAAATTATGTCATCAATAATAGTCACCGAAATATGTGTGTACGTAAGAAAAACACTTGCATAAAACATAACAGGACAAGCCATACAGTTTCTCGATTTTTCAAAAAAAAATTTAAGCCAAAAAACACTGTCAAGTTTTGTCTAAAAAAGAGCATATCGCAGAAAATTTTTTGCGGTAACTTAGGAAAATTGTGAAAAGAAGATAAATGCATGTTAATTCTATGATTTCGCTTGTAACAAAACCCAGTATTCAGAATTCTAATCTGTTCGTCTAATCACTCATAAATAAACTTGTTCCAAGTCTTAATCTTATAAATTACTAACGATTACATTTATTTAAATAGGGAATGAGAACAACCTTTACCAATCCTAATGTTAATAGATGCGATCAGATGTTATTATTGTCAGTAGGATTTGACTTTCACTATCAATGTAATTGAATAGAATATACTGAATATTCTAGTACCGTGCAAAGTTTTCTGCCGTATTCGTCATAGCACTATGTTAGAGAACGCATTGAAATGTGCATATATATGTAAGAAGCGGAATGTATAACGGAACCAATTCAGTGGTGTCTGCCTCTTTCGTTTATTCTTTGCATGTGCATGGACGGTTTACGATCATTTTCTCTTTCGGTCTGTAGAGCTAAAGCTAAACGTATACATACGTGAAGACTTTGATTTTTTAATCAATTTTTGCAATGTTGACAGAATTAATAACAGACGACAAGTTGGTCAAAAGACTCGTTTTGGATATTGATTCAGAAACCAATGCCGATTACTTACATAAAGTCTCTATCAGTTATAAAAATAGTTCAAATGCATATAAGCAATCAATTCTCTTAGCCAGATGGTAAACATTGCTGAATGATGTACAAGATGTAACTGGTGAATTTACAAAATACATACGCGTGCATTTCCTAAAAATCTATAAAAAATATTGTAGTATACAGTGTTATAAACAAGCAATATGGAAAACACTTTTCACACATTATAATGAATACAGTGCCCTTTACTATCTTTAGGATGTTCGCTATTTTTTTTGCAACTTCACTTTTCGATTATTATTAAGGATAATTTTCAGAATTTTCTTTTATATTTTTATATGTTTTGGACGTCAATAATAGCCGTACGAACCTATTTCAAATAAGTAGATCACTAACAAACTATCGTTTCTAATGGGGAAGAGTTGTTATAACACTCTTCAAACCAATTCTAATTAAGTTCGAATAGTATTTTTCTCCTCAGAAAGCAATTTTTAATCGACATATGAAATATTAGACTTTTCCACTATTTTGAAAATTTCTAAAGTTAAAATCGATCTGTTGTTAGCAATAATACCTACCAGGTGGGCTGAAAGTTCGTAGGCTAACATAGAAAAATTCGTTCTTTTTATAGAATTTGATTTTATTATTATTGCCTTTGGGAGCGATACAATAATAAATAAATAGCGGTCATACAATTTTTCGATACCATTTTTATAGTACGATTTGTCTTTAGCCTCAAAATAAGCTTGCAGTGCACTCAGCTGGCTATTGATTGGACTCTGATGTGAAATGATGGAGCCATGTTTCCTCCATTGTCACATATCGACGCAAACATTATTTTTATTACATTACATTATTATTTTTTATTATTTATCAAGCGAAGCCTTGGCTTCAATAGTGTTTTTTTCCGCCAAAAAGCAATGCTTTATTAACACACGAAATTCCTTTTATCCATTTTTTCAAACTAACAAAAGTTGCGTCACTAAAAATGCTATAACTCACATACTAATAGTGCAACAACTGTCAAATTTATATATGTGTCTTTTGAAGGTTAGGGCTAAGTAAAAATCATATGGATTTAAAACAACTAGCGCCATCTATGTGTCAGCCTACGAACCTTTCGGTCCACCTGTTATATATAAGTTCCGCGATTTATTGACTCAATATTGACGAGTACGTTTTATGCACTTCTGATTTGGGCCGTCTCATATCAATGTTACGAGCTTTTTTTTATTTTTTTCTAACGTTGCAATCTTAATTTGGTGACACGAACGATGACACTGTGACGGCCAGGACACATTAAAAATAAAAGAGGAAGAATGGGGTAAGTAATGTTTATGTACGTTCGACGTGAACTTAAGGACATATGGACTGTTGGAGAGATATCTTTACAAATAGATTGTTTCAAAAGCAAAGAATGCGGGTACAGAAAGAGTAAGCTCGGTAGATAAGCAATTTCAAAATCAAAAATAAGTGAGTGCATTAAGAAAAAAGAGTAAAGCGAGTGGCCTGAATATTAAAGGCTTGATTGGAGGACAGATTCCCCTTATTTCTATGGAGCACTTATAAAGATACATGCGCTTGAACTTAGCATAGCTCACAGTACGTCAATGCTCCAATGGCTGGCGAGGATTTTTTACACATTTCTTTCATCTATGAGTATCATAGCTCTTCACTGAAAACGTAGGGGGAAGATCTGGTAGCTTCCGTTCTTATATGTGAATTATATTCGAACTTTAGCAAGATATAGGCCATGTAAAAGGAGCACATATATGTGTTTGTGACTAAGTATTTATTTTGCCTTTTAAAAAGCTCAAGCCAATCATTGCTTTTTTTTAGTATTTTTTCTACCCAGCCGATGTCATTTTGTACTCTCAGCCTAAGAGGAGCTGTCAGATTTTCTTTATTAACCGAAATAAAGGAAATTTTTTCTACGATACTGTGCGTTCACTTGTACCCAACCAACGACGTTAAAATTCAGCCATCCGATAGTTAATTAATATACCTCACGAAGCAGACTCCTCACAATGAAGACTTTCTTTAGTTTACATTTTACATTTCGCAACATAATGTGTAATCACAACCCAAAATTCATATTCTTCTCTAGTAAAAGAAATAATTAAAGTTACCAAACAAATATTAAGCTACCGAATGTTGTGAAATTTGACATATGGACGTCTAAAAGCTTAAACTAATGCGTTCGTCAAAGTTTTTTACAATAGTAAAGCAAATACATCTACCTTGCAAAACTGCAATCATACGTGCAAATGAATTTACTTGACATCCTAACGTATTGATAATATACAGTACACACATACATGCACACATAAAAGGATAAAATGTTTTCTGAATGATAATTTTTTTGTTACAATTCGCAAACTTTATGTAATCGAATCGAAAAAATGGGTTAACTTTAGAGACACTCAACGGCTTCTTGTTTTTTCTTCTTCTTCTTCTTCTTCTTCTTCTTCTTCTTTACTCTACCCGTCCGTTTTCAGCGAATTTTTCAGCGTATGGTGTTGACATGTCGTTTATTGGAAGCAAATGTTATCATAGCATATAAAAGAGCAACAGACGAGCGGAGAATTATATTTTGTTACAACCACTCGGCAATAACAAAACCAACAGCAATAGCAACAGCAACAATAAGCTTGAGTCATGTAACTTTCGTAATAAATATTTACGGTCAGCATCAGAATTTAATAACTTATGTGAAAGAAAGAAAAAAAGCTACATACCCTTAAGGCGGATCTCGGATAGTCTCTTTGTTGATATATATTATGGAAGCCTATTATTGAAATCAGATGTCACATAAAATATATTTTTGGTAATTTGATAAGATCTTCGCAAAATCTCGATTGTTTTATGAGTTGCAAATTATCACAATAGTTCGTTATTCATTCTAGCCACTGTTAACTATTTCCAAATATTTGAAAAAAACAATGACAGAACAACCGTTTATGGGTTAACGTAGACCACAGTCAGACAAAAGTCTAAAAATGTTTTTCACGTTTCACATTTATCGATAATCGCATCGCTAACTCTTTTCGCAGCGTATTACACCCTCCGTACTCGTATATCCATCTCGGTATGTTATATTATATAATAATGAACGCGTTGTTGTTGTACACGCTCGGCCGAACGTGTATACATATTATATTTTTGCAAATGTTCTACTTGATAATATGCCCTTTACTGGCGTATACATATAAGTTTTTGCCGGTATGTGTTTATCTGCCCAACCGCACATACAATGTTTACAAATGCAAATCACTACAATAACATGTTATAAGTGTTGTTCAACGCAGATAAAAAAATAATGCATATATGTACGTGCATTTGCACATATACATAACATACATTGAAAAATTGGTTTAAATAATGTGGCAGCCATGGCAGATATAACCTTGTTTTCCTTATTTAAAAAAAAAAAAATTTTTTTTTCATTACATATCTTACGTACATATTATCATAATAATGTAAAACATGCTGGCATATTGGGCTGAGAAAAAAAAAGAAAAGATATTTAAAAACTCGTAATGATAACATTCAGTAGTTATCATTAAAATAACTGTGCACTGGCAAATTTTGCCAGTATCAGTGGCGTGAAATTATAATTTAAAATATTTATAATAATTTTATTAAATTCGTATTTTTTTGTTTCTCTTTTTTTGCAGCCTTTCGTACGTTAAAAGGCGAGAAAGGCGAACGGGGCCCTAAAGGTCCACCAGGCGATAGTATACGTGGTCCGCCAGGGCCACCAGGACCTAAGGGTGAACCCGGCTCTTCAGCACCTTTCTTCGACTTCAATTCTAATCCCGATATGGTGAGTATTAATTTTTAAAAATTTGCAATTTTTGCATAACACTTATTTAGATGGTTAAACTGTAGAATGCATTGCATGAAATTTTATCGCTCACTACGAACCTAAAAATTCATATACCGCATAGTTTTTTTTTTCTTTTAATATATATGGCCTACGCCAATATTTCGGTACAAATTTGTGTTCTTGCATATATCATCATTAATAGCCGATATATCATTTTGATGATTTTCATCTTAGAATAGGTTAATAAGCATTTAATTAAAAAGTTTCGTTCGTCGTTTTGTCGTTTGCAAAACAGATTTTTGTTCTCCCTCTTACAATACAAACTATGCCAAAACTTGGTATAATTCTGTAAATTTTCGTAAACTGATTCAGTTTCATATAAGTTCTCCTTTATGCTATCAATTGATTCAAAAGATCTTTCCGCAATGTAAAAATCAACTAGAGCTACATCAAGCCTGAAAAGCACGGTTCGCGCTGGCGAAGGTTTTCATTACAAGTTCATACGCAATAATAAATAAATTGAGCTTATCCCTTAAGTAAACTCTCTAAAGTTCATCGAACTTTTTAATATTGTCGATGTCTTCGTTGTTCGAAATTGGTCGAAGTTCAAAATCAATTAGAATGAAGCAATTTCATTAAACCAACAAACACAGGCAAGTCGAGCCGATTTTTTGAATTCCTTTTTTTAGAATCGTATTTCAATGGAACTATACGTGAAATGGTCTTTGGATATAAAGACATTGAAGTTTCTATTGTAATGATAGTTTCCCTTCGCTTATTGGAAAATGTATGCGAAAATAAATTCGCTTAGCGATATTCTGTCGCCTTCAACGTTATAGACCCCCGATTTGCTTAAGGATCGGGGCGACATTTCAAAACTATTCGTGGGGTATATGAAATTCAAGAAAAGGACATTACATGTCTAAGTGTCTAAGAATTGCAATGCAATAGCTGAAAGCACGCGACTTCGAACATCGCGCTCCTCTTAGAAGATCAATAAAATCGCGAAAATCGCGTATTATATCGAATATACATATTTTATTAAATTTGTTTCCCCACTACCTACCATTAGAATATAGTATTTTTTCTCGAATTGTCAAGTACCAACGAAATTTGTAGGGGGTCAATAGAGTATAATTTTCCCATAATATTCTTTCGGACATCTTCATATATTTATTCGGATATAGCAAACGTTACTTATTCTTAGCATTTTAAAATACAATTATTAGCGTACCTTTTTTACTTATCATCGTCCATCATTGTGGAAGATGATTACAATAATTTCGTCTTATACGTCACGACGCCCTTAAACGAATATATATTAGATCCCCATGAAATTCTGAATCATTCTCGAACATTCTCGAATCATACGAAATAGACATTTGGAAAATAGCCTTGTTCTGCCATCAAACACGCCCACAATAATGAAGCTGTAATATCAAGTTTCAATATGACATATCAATGTCTGCAACTAAAAATCTAAAGGAGCCGTACATAAAAAATCGAATTAAAAAAAAAGCCTAAAATGAAAATGCCTCTGATCGAGACTATGATATTATATAATGAATAGAACACTCCGTAAAATGATGGATATACAAAAATTGTCTTAAAGAAAAAGTGATTTTTTTTATGCATTTCCGAATAAGGATTTTTAATTCAGGCTGTGAAAAATTTGAAATCTTACAAGCGGCCATCTAAAAGGCATGCGTTATTGAAACTCTAGTGTTAGACATTTCTTGTAATCTGCTATTGTTGTGTAAAAAAACATTAAAAAAAACCTGAGCACTTTACATTAACTGAAATCGTAAATTAAATTCTATCATTGCAGCTGGATAAGTTAAAGATTTTCATATTCATCTCGCGATTCAAAAAATTTTCTAATTTTGTTAATTGTGCTAACAATGTACTTAATATTGAATTTGTAACGAATGGATTGTAGATTAAACAAATGAGAAATAAAGAAAGAAAATCTATATACACTTCAATTTGAAGAAGAGTATTATCGCCAATCAATTTAAGGAATCAATTATGACTTACGTTTCATTTTTACATTTCAACTTCTAATTGCGATTTTCAATATTCCAACGATAGATAGAAAAATGGAGACAAGCCTACAAAAGGACATACCAAACTAAATATCACATTTACCAAACATGCATATCACAAGATCTCTAAAGTTCATATTATTATTGAATGATAACACACCACAAGTAACAAAATTTATCTATCCTTCAGAGGGTGGGCTTAAAAATTATATTATTATATTCATAAATATATCATGGTTATGTTTACATGCGTTCATATTTATATTCTTTTGTTTGTGCGTGTGTATTACATTTGAAAATTACATTGTTTTGAACGCATTAGATTTCTAATTTTTAATGAATGCATTTTATATGAAAGCGTGTTAAAAAATTGTAAATAATGAATTATGATTTTATTGTTTAATTATAATGTTTGCCTTTGCAGACAACGCTTCCCCATGAAATTTTAAAAATAAAAAAAATACAAAATGACAAAATAATCAAATAAATCTAAATCTCCCTTAAATTTATATGAAATTTTTTAAAGAATTTTACTAAACTTAAAATCATGACAAGTTTATGTGATATACACAATAAAGACATTAGAAGAAAGCTTTTTATTGAGTTAATATTAGATTTGTTTTATTAAGAATTATTAAGTCGCAAATCGATTGAAAAATGTTTCGTCAAGATATCTATTTTTCTGCTACTCTTAGCTCTTAGATGGCAGTAAAACAAAAAACAATTTTTGATGGCCTTGAAGAATCGTACTCAATTATTTAAAAAATCTGAAAACAGATGCATAAGGGTCTCGAAGTAAAGCGATATTAAACCTACTTCTCTTATTTTTTTTTTTTTTTTTTTACAAACAATCGTTTTCTAAACAGGCTTCAGATCAGTCTTACTGTGTCCTTTTTTTCAAGTGGGATATTAACTTCGACCTATTAGCTCCTCATTGAAAGTTTTATTTATGCTTTATTTAAACGTTTCGTACATTTTACTATCATTTTAATTGATTTGTTTTCAATTCTATTTTACACGACCATTAATTAATATAAGAAGAATTAACAGCAATCGATATACAAACCTACAAGTGCGTTAATTTCCACACAATTATAAATTAATTAATCTAATGAAGCTCTTTAATATTAATATGATACTTAAGAACATAAAGTCCATTATGAATATTGTTTCAATATATTGAATTATTGTTTTTACTCAAATGACTGAATGGAATTAGTGTGAGTCTTTAAATTTTATGCTGAAAACGCTTGTATACTCTTATATGCCACTCATGTGCTAACCATAGCGTTTTTATTAATTATAAAAATTTTTTCATTATTTTACTAATATTTAATAGGTCCGAGATATGTGTTCATGCTGCTAACTATTTGAGCGGTAATTTCATTTTTTCGTTTTTCTTTAACTTCTTATTTATAAAAAAAAATTTGAATAAAACCTCGTCTATCTCAAGTCACTCTGAGTGTTGCACCCTTCCGCAAAAATTCAATATACCCTGACAGTAGGTAGTATAAGGTATAAAAATATTATATAACACAAATACAAAGGGAATTGCCAATTAAAACAAAATTTGATGGTTTTAAGTGGATCGGGCAATGGGGGATATTACCACCTAATTGTTGTTGCTGTTCTTCTTTTTTTTTTTAACTCTCTGTTGCATTTAATTAATCTCAGGTTTGAGTAATTAAAACCACAATCCCTGACAGCAATCAAATTATCGTTATATAGCTAAAAAAAAAAAACAAAAAAAAAAAACAAAAAATCTACTAACATAACTGTTGCCATATGCACCAACTGTTTAAATCAACTTTGAACACTTTCGCATGCTGGTTGAATATTTATCAATTATTTAATATTTTTGGTGTCGTGTGTGCAAGTTTTCTAATTAAATAAAAACTGATTTATTAATCATGTTGCGAGCACATGTGCGTTCGAAAATTGTGCAAAATTATTTTTTTTCCTCTCTCAAAATAAATAAATAAATAAATAAGTAAAACCGCAATATATACGAAAAATATATAGACACGAGCACATGTATTATACAATAATGATTAAAAATTTATGAATAAAAATTTATTCAACGATGTTACTAATGACTTGAAACAGAACGTCTAGCTTAGCTCTATATATCATAGAAGCAGTTATATTAGATTTGTGTGTTCGTTTGTAAAAATTACTTTATATATATATAAACTTTCGTATCTTACTGAAACGGTATTAAAAGCATATTAACTTTCCTATTATCCAAGTAGTGTAGATAGCTTTATGTAAATCTTTTTGAACTTTTAATAAACGGCCGATATATTAATAATAATTCGCTTTATCAATATGATTTAACCATCCATATTCAGTAATGATATGCTTTTTGTATGATGCATATATGTTTCCTGTCTATCTATTCTATCCGTTTTCCTGTTCTTTTACTTGCTCTGCAATTTACAGTCTACATTCTTCACACGTAAGAACCTGATAGATTATTTCTGTATTGTCTTGTTTATTGCCAAAAAAAAAAAAAAAAAGAAATATGATATTAAAGTGGATCAACAGTGAAATTCTTAAGCGAAGACAAATGTGAAGAAACATTACAATGACCGATGGATTCTTGGTATTTCGAAACAGCATACAAATTGAATGGGATTTGAACTTTTATTGGAACAAGGAATTATAAATTTTTAATTTATTTACATATATTTATTTTCAAACGATGATCTCAACTCATCATTCATCAAGAGTAATAAAAAATATATATAAAATATTTAAAAATAAAATTTGGTATAAAAAAATTATTCTTTGCCCTTTGCGATTTAGAAGTATTTTAAATTAATAATTCATCGAATCACACAATTGTTTATATGTGAAACAAATTTGTAGAATCTGAATCTGAATGCTGAAAACCTATGTGTACTGAATGAAAAGTGACTTAGATGTTGATATTTTAATTTAATTTAATTTGAACTCTATTTGTTTTAGGTTTCGTCGCATTGAAATATAATATTTACAGGTTTTATAGCGTAAAATTTTGTTAATAATATTTGATATAAATTATCAAATTAGTTTGGGCAAAAACGAATGAAATCCACCTTTTCCAAATATCTCAGATTGTGTATCAAGCATTTTGATGAATTTGAGTTTTTAGAATCAATTTTTCTATCTCTATCTAATTGTTGTTGTAATATATATCCAATGTCATAAAAACTGCAATGGAAAACTTCAATTATGTGGGCATATATGATACGTCCCATATACAATTTAGTCTTTTTTTTCCACCCTTCCATTATTTGTTTATTTAGACATTCGCATTATTCCCTTTTTTTTTCTGGGTTTAATTACAATTCATACATAGCCTTATGGATTTTGGTACTTAAACGTATCTGAAACTACAATAATTAAACATAAGTTTTTGGATTTACGAACTCATAGCAATACGATGTTATTTATACCCACTACCTCTTGGGTTTACAACGATGTGATTTATTAAACTACACATGTAATTAGCTTTTTAAACTATTACGGCAAGAACAATACCACCGCCATCACCATCAGCAACAGCATTGAATATCCAATTTTCGTGCAGCCATTCAGTTGCAAATAAAGATCTGTACAATTATGCTTTACATATATATATATATATATGTTATATATATGTTAGATTAATGTTGAAACGAAATTTAAATAAAATATATTATAAAAACCGGGCAAAAGTGTAAAGCGGAGCAAAACCAAATTGTGATATTTTCCGCAATCGTTTTCATTTATAAACATATGTCTCCCGAAAATGCTAATTTTGCTGCATCCATATGTATGTATTTATATATGTACGTATATTTATGCATATAGGTATAGATGTACGTATATTTATACATATATTTATACATATATTATATACATATATACATATATTATATATACATAATATATATATATATATATATATATATATATTCATCATATATATATATATATATATAGAAATGAATTTGTATTTTGTATTTGCATGTATCGGCGAAGAATTTATGTAAATTTTGAAAGGCTTAACGCTTTATTAATGATGTAGAATGAAACTCTTCTTTCTCTTCAAAATGTTTCGAATATTAATTTGTTGGCGTAATAAGCATTAATGTGTTTGCCATCCTTATGCAAACAAAGATCCACTCACACAAGCAAACGTAAAGGTGATTACATGCAAAAGAATATTTACATCATTATCATCACCATCGTATTCGACAATATTTCATAGATCGGCCTAATTCATAATTATGCAATCCGAATATTTGTACATGTGGGCTTATAAGTGCATAAATGTTTATAAGCTCGTTGTTACGGATACATGAATATTAAAAAAGTATTAAAATGTTAAATTTCTTTATAGAAAAAATATGTGAAACTTTTATAAGTCATCTTCATTATAATAAATAATATTGAATGCATTAGACACATCTAAAACTCTTATATCTTTTACAATGATTTCTTTAAAAAGAAGAGAAACAAAATAATTACGAAAATGTAGTTTAGAGCCCCATTTAGATAGCAATCATTACCTAAGAAAACAATGTTTTAAATGTTTTATAGCGAATTTTATAGAATCACCTTTAATATTCAATACATTTAATTTATGCAACAGGATTTCAATATTTTTGTGTGGGTAGAATATAATCATTTTAAACTTTATTAAAGTCTTAATTCTTATCATATTAATTGCATATATAAAAATTGCAAAATTGTATATTAATTATAAGGCGATCTAAATCAAGTCTAAGCTACACTTCGGGAAACGTATTTTATATAAATTAATTTTTTGTTACACTGTGAACTGCCTTTTTGTATTTTCCTTTAGACAAAATCCGTATCGCTGAATTGTGAAAAGTGCAGGTTTTATTTACAATCTCAATGCTTTTTACAATTATTTAAAGGAACTTATGGTTTTATGATGAATAATTTTACGCTTCCATAACATCAGAGATCATTTTTATTACAATACATGAAAAATGTGTATGTGGCTTTATTATTTACATTTCAATCAGTAGTAGTACTCTCTTGTTTTTGTTAACAAGTAGATTCACTAACTTAAATGCAGCGCCTCTTTTGATGGAAAGTTTCCGATATTTTTAATTTTCTTTAAACTAAATACAGCGGATCTAACGAACGACATAAAGACGTCTCTTCCGAATGATCTTCAGATTTCAATCTTTATCGTTGAGCTTTCGAAAAAATCTAAACTGAAATTAATACTATTGAAAAATATTATATCGACCTTGCACTCGATTTCAAGCCGAAAATTTGGGAGAATTTATCAAAAAATTTTAAGACTACATATAAAAGGGAGGGCTGAAAATTCGTAGGCTGACTCATAGATAGCGCTACTAGTGTCCAATCCATATTTTTAGTTAGCCCCGAAACTTCACAAAACACGTGTACAAATTTGACAGCGGTTGCACTATTAGTATGTGAGTTATAGTATTTTTAGTGAAGCAACTTTTGTTAGTTTGAAAAAATGGATAAAAGGAATTTCGTGTGTTAATAAAGCATTGCTTTTTGGCGGAAAAAAACACTATTGAAGCCAAGGCTTGGCTTGATAAACATTATTCGGACTTTGCACCAGGAAAATCAACCATAGAGAAGTGGTTTGCTCAATTTAAACGAAGCGAAATGAGCAATGAGGACGATGCATGCAGTGGACGCATCAAAAAGTCTGTTACCGACGAAAACATTAAAAAAGTCCACAAAACATTTACGGATAACCGTAAAGTGAAGTTGATTGAGATAGCTGAGACCCTAAAGTGGAATCAAAGGAATGTGTTGGACATATCGTGAATGAATATTTGGATATGCGAAAGTTATGTTCAAAGTGGATACCGCGCGAGCTCGCCATCGACCAAAAACAACAACGAATTGATGATTCTAAGCAGTGTTTGGAGCTGTTCAATCGTAATAAACCCGAATGTTCGCGTTGATATGTGACAATGAAAGAAACATGACTCCATCATTTCACATCAGAATCCAATCGACAGTCAGCCGAGTGGACTGCAAGCATATTTTGAGGCTAAAGACAAGTCGTACTATAAAAATTGTATCGAAAAATTGTATGGCCGCTATCATCGTTGTATCGCTCTCAAAGGCAACTATATTGAGTAATAAAATCAGGTTCTATCAAAAAAAAAAATTTGTTATTCTAGCCTACGAACTTTTCAGACCCCTGGTATAGTACATAAAACGTCAAAATTAACAAGAGATAACCCATATTAATGAATCAGTTGTACTCGCTTTAAATCTTTTGTTGTCGTTTATTTATACAGTATTTTTTAGGTTTTCTTTTCAATTTTTTTCTTAACCGTATTCTTATTTCAAATATCATTTTTTATTAATCATTGATTTTTTTCCAAATTTGTAGATAAAAATATATCTTAAACAAATTTTTAATTATTTAAATATATAAAATAAATATAGTAAGATAAAGTTATAAATATGTAGAAAATTAATAGCATGACACCCTTCGTTGGGATTTACACATAAAAGATCTAAACAATGCTTTTGTATCTCAATCGGTAATAATAACAAATAAATCCATATCATATTTTGAATAGCGATTTATGAGAATTTATTTAATATTTTATATCGCTTCCCTTATTTTTTTGCTTTTGGTCTTTTATAATCTTCACGCTTTGCCAAATATATTAGATGTACTTGCAACTTAATAAAAAAATTAAGTTAAAATCATTGGAATATATACATATATTCTAATTCGATGTATGGGTCTTAATAAAAAAAAATAGACAAACGATACACAATATTGTAACGAAATTTTTAAGATGAAAAAGCAATTATTTAAAAACTAATTTAATTATTATCATGTATACAGCCGGAAATGTTATACTACATTCATTTTTGGTTTCAGTTTTTTGAGTTGATTTTGCCATACATTTCCTTTTCTTTCGTTCCATCACTACTATGGGTTTTTTTATACACCAATCCGGTAAATCATTGAACTTTAATTTCGAAAGAAATCTGAAAGAAGATTCTTTGGAATCGTTTACGAAATATATTTGATAATAGGAACACAAGGATATATCGCCTTTTTGTAATTTATTTTCTAGATATATATTTCTAGTTACGTTCTTCCATTTTCAAATCTCAAAAATACGTATGCTAGATCGTATGTAATTGATATAAAGACTCATCCATTTCGTAGTTCGGAATTGGTAATCTTCTTTTAGTAACACTTTTAAGACTAATCTGTCATATAGAGCATTATCTGTTTAGTACAATAATTACCATTTTACTATATGAATTCCTTAACAACTAACCAATCGCTAAAAAGTTGTAGTTCTGTCATGAATACGTTTCGTTCATTACGAGCAGATTATGATGCACATAGTCGTCCATTTGAGTGCACCATGTATGAAATAGTGGATCTTTAACAGATTTGTTAAGACTCAGACATCGTCGAAACGAACGCGTTTAACCGAAAATATTGGTGCTGTTAGTTAAAGTATCGAAGAAGGTGTAAATTTAGCCATTAAAAGTCGCGCACAACATTTTGATCACTACAACCATTCGATTAGTTCTTGCTATTTATAAATTTTTATTCGTTAACCCCTTCAATATGTCTAAAATATATATAAAGTTGAATTACCCATATTCGCATAGTAGAAAAAAATCTACAAAAAAAAAAAGGAAAAAAAATAGTGAAGCGTAATTATTCCGCACAATCATAGTTTATTGGTAACGATTTTTGTCGAGAGTATTAGCCAACATGAAATGCATTACATTCTAAGCCATGTGTTTAATATCGGTCTTACACATAAGTACATGCATACATAATCGCGTTACATTACGCATCATTTGTATATATTTGTATATATATATATATATATATATATATGTATACGTATGAACACTTAAACAAACAAATACATATGTTCGACAAGGCAAACTAAAGCATCGCGCGATATAGCGAAACAATGTACCAAACAGTGATGGCGAGAGGGTATAGGAAACGTATGCGGTAAAGGTTGAATGCAACGTATGTGTATAGATATCATGGAGCTTAACTATAACTAACACATTTAAGAACATGTATAAATACTGTCAATGGATTTTTACCTATTATTATTACCGTTGTTGTTGTTGCTATTTTTAGTAGCGGTTTATTGTTGTAGCGAAGTGCATTTGCAACGACAAAATGGCGAAAATCTGTTAGATCTAACACATTGTTATCCTGGGAAAATATATCGGGTATTTTTCTTTCCGGCTATGCATACACAGAGATTATTGTGTTTGTATATTAAATACATATACATACACACACATATATATATATACATATATATACATGTATATATGTACACGATATGTACGCATTTGGTAAACCTACACTTGTGCCTCTGCTTATGCATTAATATTTTATGGCATTTTTGCCGATGAATTTTCTCTAACAGCAATAATCACAGTTGTTTTAACGCAATCAAACATTAAGCTTGGGCATTAAAAAAAGCAAAAAAAAAAACAAAACAAAGCAGACAAGAGAAAAGCGTTTAAATTAAATTTAAATTTCCGTTCACAGTATTGCAGCAAAATATAGAAATAAATCCTAATAAATATTTTCAAATAAATAATAATTTAAGACTTTTTCAAATTTTTTCTATAAAAAATTTTTGCTTTTAAACATTATTGACTTGAAAAGAAAATTAATTATAAACCACATCATATAAAAGATATGAAACATAACATAACAATTAATAACATATTTTATCGGAAACGTTTTCATGTTGGCTTTTCTTCTTTTTTTTTTCTTTTGTTGCTCTCTGTATTATGCAACAAATATAAAACAACAAAAAATCACCATAAATCCCATGCTAGGTATGCACATTAGCATTCATACACATTTATAAATGAATGTAATTATGAAACCTTTCCAGCGTAGTCCAGTGCTACAGAAATCCGACTATAAGAACATTACTCTGCATATGAAACAAAACGAACGAAATGCTTTGTCTTCTGAAATATGTGTTTACACACTAACAATGCTACAACATATATAGATTTTTAATTTATTACCATTTGCAACGCATAGAACGCATCAAGTACATAGCCATACATACATGTATTTGCTTATGAATGGAAAGTTTTTTTTTTTTTTTTTTTATTTCATATTTCCATCTATAAATGTGAAGTTTTTATTTCTTTTGTTTGTATCTGTTGTGTGTTTCTGCGGTTGGTATTTAATGAATCCCCCGCTAGCTACAATACTGTATAAAGCACATTGTTTGAGATTTGGTCTTTCGAATCTATATTATCGTCAGCGTTCCGTTACCATTTAAACTATGACATATTCCCTTTTATATAGTATATATATGTATATATAGAACATATTTAAGAGATATTAAGTGACACAAATATATACGTATGTAACAGATGATTTATTTAATTTTCACTTTTCTCTCTCTTTTTATAATATTCACAGAAATACTCTGGCAAATGTATTTGCAATGCATCTGATATCCTAGCAGTAATTAAAGACAACGATTTACTACGTGAAACATTGCGCGGTCCACCAGGCTTACCGGGCAAAGAGGGAAAAACTGGTGCTCCTGGACGTACGGTAAATACTTTTTATTTTCTAATAATCAAGCAAATTAACACTGATTTTCATTATATTGAAATCCAAACTCGTTATCAATAATTTAATTAAACAATAAAATATATTCTGCAAAATAGAAAAGTTAACGATACTAAATAAATTATGTATTGTTTGTTCCCTTATCTTTTCGAGGAACATTACGGACACGTCATAAATCGCAAAATATTTTGCTTTTTGTGATTTTCTTGGTTTTACAACAAACTTTGTTTAATAAGAAGGTTCGTATTCGAGGGTTTTATTAAAACTTTTGCTCAAAAACTAGATAAAACCTATGACAAGAAAACACATTATTTTCTCTTATGACTCTAATGACCAGTCACAACGCCAGTATGCAGTTGTGAATCTCAATAAACAACTAATTGCAACTTTCTGCTTAAAACTGATTCATGGTAACAAACAAGTAAACAAGTCAAGCACCCTGTGTTACGTATTTTATATACACAGAGATCCCTTCTCTTCGTCATTAAGCTTTTCAATTATAAAACAAAAAGGTGTATCGAAGATATTCCAATATTTCGTTACTATTTTTAAAAAGGACGATAACGGACAAAGATGAAACGTTTACACAAATATCCGTTGATTAAAGCGAAAACACAAAAGAGAATATTTTTCACATATTTCTTTACATTATTCAATAAAATTACGCATACAACGAGTTAATTCTATGGGTACTGCTTAACGTACCATATAATATGTTACTTATACGTCCCATAATCTTTATAATTTGTTATCATATTCAACACGCATAACACTATTAATGTGATGAAGCTTAACTAACTCATGAATGTGATGAGTTCACGATGATTACTTCCTATGTGCATGTATGACTGTTCTATTATTTTATATGGGGGAACTAACGGGTACATGAATGAAAAAAATGGATAAAACGGTCAATCAACTAGACCATAAAACGATAAATGCGATATGTGATTAGATGGATGAACGGCCAAAAGACTTGAAGAGGAACAAAAAAATAGCTTATCGATAAATAAAAAACGTCAATTCATCTCAAAAGCATAAGTATAAAAAGCGTAATAATAAAAGTTAAACAAAAAAAAAAAGAACAGACGATTTCAACGGTTACCAAGTACGAATAATAAGATAAGATGGAAAACAATCCTCTTGATCCATTGAAAAAAATTGTTACTGATATATGTTTTATAAGAATGATATATGTTATCGTTTATTGTTTTGAAAGGATAATGGTTACAAAAAAAAAAAAAAATTTCTACAAAACTCAAATTATTTTTGAACTCATCTTTCTGATGCAAATAAATGTCATATAAATGTAATCCTTGTCATAATTGTCGACAAACAAGCTTTTGTAGCTATGACCAATAGTTATGCAACATTTTGAATCAAAAATGCATAATGCGCTTACGCTTATAAAAATGGCTTTTAATAAAGCCACTTAAGACTTAGCTGTGATAAAAAAAAAATAAATAAATAAATAATAATATTTTGAGAAGAACCTGAAGCAAGAAAATTTGAAAATTTGATTAAACTGTGCGGTTTTTAAAATACGTTTAAAGTATTTGTTCAATTTATTGTATTGCGTTTTAAAATATTATAAAATCTCTTCCAAACTCTAATGCTTCTATACAGCTTCAATATAATAATTCCCTAAAGGCTAATGTCATGAATTAGGTATTTAATAGAAATTAAATAAAATTGCAATTAACAATTAGCTACAAATACCACATCAATCGTCATTAATAATACTATATATTTATGTAGATATGTATATAAATATACTTACACATATATATATATATATATATATATATATATATATATATATATATATATATACGCTATATATATATATATACGCTTAGGTATACATACGTGTACTTGTTTTGTGAACTTATATGTAAATGAGTGTTGATTTAAACAACAAAAAAGTGAAACATTTTACAATTTATGAGTCTATGCAAATGTATTTGCATAGTGAGCCATCAGCTGTAGTCTTGACAACAGCGTCGCCATCATCATTACTAGAACATTCTAACATGTCTTCTATAACACATTTATCGAAGTTGCACGTTAGTGTGTTTATATGTAATCTCTGTTTCCTGAAGTATAATAAAATGTTAAATGCTAAAGACAAATATATATATATATATATATATATATATGTCTACATACATATATATAAATATATATATATATATATATATGTCTACATACATATATATATATATATATATATATATATATATGTCTACATACATATATATATATATATATATATATATATGCGTGTTTAGAAATATGCAAACTTAAGGTACATTATGTAGGAACCACATAACCAATGTTATTAGCAAAAAAAAACCAAACTTATCTGCAGAAGTAAACATTAATTCGCCATAACCCAAATTTGCTAGAATCCATCAATTAAATGTTTTAATAAACTTTTTTGATTCCACTTTATATATGTTTATATTATTATTATATGCTTCAATCGCGACTTAAATTTATCATCATATTCAATAAAGAATATTTATAAGAAATTCTTACGAATACTTTCTATTTCACATATTACCTCTCTCGTATTACCCGCTGACCAACACAATAATTATAAATGAAAAGAAATTATTTCAGTTAAGCCGTAAAATTTTTTTTTTCTTTCTCTTTTTTTTTTTTTTTTGTTCGCTGTTATATTTGTTCACTAATTTTATCACTTGATTTGTATAATCTCAGCAAAGAGTCCGTAAAGTATATAAACTTTTAAGCAGCATTAGACTCTAATCATTTTTCTACTCGTTGTCCTTTTGTTGGAATTCTTAAAGTTGTTATGTATTAAATTTTAAGATGGTAAGAGTTATTATGTCACATATATCAGCATCAGAAATATTCGTAAATAAATATTTATTAGAAAGCTTAGGAAAGGAAATGAGTTTTTAAAATGAAACACTGAAATTTAAAGCAAATATATCTTAAATATTTCATTCATAATAAATTATAAATAAAAGCTAAATGTATTCAAATCTATATGATCACCATAGTGATTTTTATACAACACAAAATAACAAAAGCATAGACAATAAGCTAAAAGCGTTATATAAAAAGCGAACTGAAAATCCTGTTCTGCAATCTGGCGCATGCTTAATATACCTGTTATAAGATCATCGATGCGTGCATCTTGTAATTCATACCGTACCATAGAATTAAAACTAATATATGCTCCGATGATGGGCAGAATTAAGTGACCGAATATTTCTTTCCTGTTAGCAAGCAATAAATACAAATGTTTTTGTAATACTGTTGCGTGTGTCTACACATCTAACATATATTTGTTTAACTCTTGAGTTTCTATTATTATGATGACATGACATACATAATTGTATGCGGGCATTCATACCGTAAAAACATTTCATCCTGATTGTATTTCAAAAACAATTTGTTAAATATTTTCTTTTTTCGTAACATTTTCCACAGAAACGAAACTCATATGAACACATCATACATACACCCACATATAAATACCAAACCACTCAACTCAACTAAAGTAATTTCTGTGTTTTTATGTACGTTTGTGTCTGTTTCTACTTGAGTGACTAAAATTCTTTTGAGACTCTAGTAAATGTATGTAGAACTCAATGTGTTTAGACCTAAGTGCATCAGTGAAAGGAGACCAGACCAAACAAGTCTCCACGTATGCATATAAAGATTAATTTGTATATGTAAGCGTTTATGTATATGGTCTTCTACAAATGTCTATACATATGTCTATGCCTAACAACTGTATGCTAAAAATTCTTATGTTTTTATATACTATCAATGGGGTTATATAAGTTTCATCAAGTGTTTGTAACCCATAGTAATTACTTTTAAGATCTACATTTTTGATAATCATAAATACCAGACTTAAATTATTCACATCTATTTGTTTGCCTGCCTATCTTTTGAAATCACGATTAGTATCTTGATTCATTTTCTAATAAAATAAACTTAATCTGTCAACAGTTTTCATCATTTTCGTCTTAAATTTAATTTAATAGTTAACAAAATTTCTCTATTTGTATTACGATTTGAAAATTCTAGAGCTTTTAGTTACGAATTCTAAATCAAATCTTAAAGTATCCCTTAGTTCAATAGCGCTAAGAGTATTTTTACGGTTGCTAGTCTAATATATATATTCGCCTAAAAGTATACATTAAGATATGTGTGAAAGGAAATACGATCGATATATATTCACTCCATTTTGGAATCAATCAAATGTAGTACTTAAACTTAATGGTGGGTATGAAAAAATTCGGCCTAAGCTAAATATAATTTCTCTTCTTTTTTGTTTTCTCCTTTATTTGTTGTATTCTCAATTCTCTCTCTCCCTATCTCCGGCTCTCCGACTCTCCGACTCTCTGTATTCGCTCTTTATCTACCTATCTATCTTTCTCTCTCGTTTATTTATCATATGCGTATATATGTATTTATGCATAAATATATGTTTGTATGTCACATCTTATTGCATAAAATAATAAACTCTTAAAGATAGAATATTATTTGTGTCATATTGTGACAGAACATAGGAGAGATATGTGGGAAAATGTAAATGTCTGACTGTGTAAGTATGCGTAAATTTTTCTTTAATAGGATATAATCAAAGACAGGCAGGCAGGCATAAATATAAATGAATTTTTAATAACTATAGATAAATGTTCATGTGCTTCTGTCCTTATCTTAACAAGCGTATTGAAATGAAATTTTGAGAATTTTTCATGGAATTTTTATGGAATTTTTTTAGTTTTTTTATACGCACTACCCAAAAATTATGATACATTAAATATATTCTACCACTTGTAGTAAACACAAATACGCATTAATTCATTAAATATAAAGTTTTAACAATTTTAGTATGCAAGTGATCTAAAAAAACTGGGAAAAAAGATCGAAAACTCATTATAGGAATATTAAGTTTGATGGACGCAATTCAATAGATCAATTTATTAATTTATTACCAAGCACGTGCCTACAATAAAATTAAAATCTAATATGGAAATTTTGTAGAACCTAGAAACGGATCTCCGCACTTTGGAAAATAGTTTGTAATTCCAATGTATGTGTTGGTATCAGTTTTTTTAGTTGCGAAAGATTCGTACTAAATACTAAATTTTTTGATAACTCTACTAAATGGCCGACACAAGTTGAACTTTGCGAGATTTCATTTTAAATATGAATATGAAGTTATATGCTTGTGTGTGTGTGTGTATGTGTGTAGCTATGTCTTCTGAAAAATGTTTAGGAAAATTAATTAAAAACATTTTGATAATATTTATAAAGCATATAACTGACAAAGCTCGATAGTATCTCTCTATAAGATCTCGTGTGTAGTTAAGCTTAAAAGCAAACATAAGAATTTAAAGTATTTGCTAATGCAAAATAGCAAAAATAACTTGTGAGAAATGTTTCAGAAATATGTTTTGCATGCATTAAGTTGATATACATACGTTTATTGGCTGCGTTTGTGAGCACCTATAACTTAAACTCGATAAACTACGTAGCGTAATAAAATAGAAAATTCTTGTGGATTCTATCGGATTAGATCAAAAATCAAAAAAAAAAAAAAAGAAAATATTCAGTTAATCATTATTCTTTGTACAAAATACTTCTTATATTAAGATCTTTGTTTTTAAAAAAAAAGAAGAGAGAAATTAGCAAATATTTATCAATTACTTAAAAAAATTTCATTTTTAAAATTTTTTTTTTAATCATTATTTTAAAAGAATTTAAATAATTGTAGATATTTTGGAAAAAGATTTATCAGAAAATAGAAAATTTTTAATTATGAAATAAGACGTACTTATGTTAAGCGTTGACCTATTAACTTATAGCAATCATCACGATGATATTTAATACGTAAATCTAAAAAATTTCAAGATACTTTCACTGTAGATTCGTTAATATGGTTTTGAAAATGCTTGAACAAAATTATTCCGAATCACGGGGTTCGCTTTTATCTGCTTCGGTACCTCAAAACGCAACACTTTCGTATCCGAGCTTCCGAAAATCTAAGACAAAAAAACTTCTTCACTTCTTCAATCACAGCGTACGTGTTTAGACTGGTGGCATCATTGAGTCATACTTTTTCCTACATACTGATTGCTCTAGTTTTATCTGACTTCATTGACTGGCTGCTTCGGCCTAAAACCCATGCGACAGATGCGAATGAAGTTTATTTGGATTGGATCTATTTTATGATAAATTTAAAACGACATTTGGTTATCTGAAAAGCTTACATTCGTTTAATAACGAGTATCCGACCTATAAACTAAAAAAATTAATGACAACAAAATTTCAGCAAAATTGTTTGCTCATAGAAAAGAAAAAAAAATCATTTAATAAATCATTTTATTTTATAAAAATCAATACGCTATTTTAATTATTTCTTTTACCAAAATGAATCGGAAATAGTATTTTGGTACACTGAATAGACGTATGAAATTAAAAGATATAGGATCAATTTTTAAACTCACTCCCATATAAATTTTCTTACAAAAAATCTATGATTAGATAACAGCAATCTTGATTGGGTAAGATAAGTGAAGAATTGTATTAAGCAAAGTGACGAAATTTAATAATAAAATAGACTTTGTCAACTTTCAATAACAACTTTACGAGACTGACTAAGTTCTTTTCTTAAGTAAAACTCGCAGTTAATTAGAAATTTATACAAGTGTTCCTACTAAATCTCATTCTTTTTTTGCAACTTTATTGCATTTTACTTGAAATTACTTCAATATTAAATATTGTCCTTATTACTTTAAGCAAATTTATAATAATTTTTTTAGGTTATTAATAAAATTATACTGAACTTTTAAACCAATAAATATTTCTACTAAATGTTTAAATAACTTTTAAAATTTAAAAAAAATTTAAATATTTCTAACGTGCTATTTAAAATCAAAGTTTTATCAATTTCAACGAAAATTCATATAATTTATGAAGTCTTTGCCCTCTGGCTCTTTTTAGATAATTCTAGGTTTTGAAAAGACTTTTCCATTAAAGTTTAGTACGATTCCATAGTAACGAAACAAACATGAATTTATGAAAATCCTACTTAATAAATAAACTCAAATTTGAAAACGCAAACGTTTCCAGCTACAATGTCGATGTTTTTAGGAACTTTAACACAATAATTTTCAATATATTCTCCTCATGTTATTGTCTTAACTGAATAATAATCATAATTCACTTCGCTCATACATTGGAAGAAAAAAAACAAAATGTTGAAACATTGGAAATCCTATGTTTTTACATACGCCACACTCAGAATACGGGTAGATTCGTTTTGTTAAAACGTTTAAAACACTTCGAGCACCAACTTCAGAGAGAGATTATAAAATATATAAAATCTTGATAAATTTCAAATTTCTAATCTCAATCTATCTATTCAGTTGTGCCATGTCTCCCATAAACTTCTGTCTTTTGTCGGAAAATTGGCTTCAAATTTAATAAAATTAACCAAATCGGTCATTAGACACATACACTGGAATACCTCTACTTCCAGAATTTGAAAAAAAAGAATATTTTTTACTTATTATTCATAAATTATAATGCAACAGATGTAACAATAAAAATTTCCACTTATATTCTATCAATGATCCTAAAGTCTGTGTGCAGAAATGGAAAATATCGACCAAGCCCCCGCCCACGTATCTCATAAAGTATTCAAATATATATATTTTTTTTTTCAGTTTTTTGAGTTAATTTTTGAAAGATAAAGGTAGAGAGTATAGAAAATCCGGCCATAGCCGATTATAATTTTTTTTTTTTTTTTTTGCTTATTTAAGTTTAAGCAAGAGTAAGGTTTCCTAACTGACTTAACTTCAAAAAAAAAAAAGAACTGTTTCGTTTAATTAAAAAAAGCTTCGAACTTTTTCTTGGTTTTGAAATCATTTTAAATTTAACAGAAATGGCAAAATTTATTCACAATGAACGTCCCTTAGAACTTTTATATATATATAAATATATATATATATATATATGTTATTTAATAAATTTTATTATTTCTTTTGGTTTATTTCTTCTCAAAATTACGAATTAACGTTTTAAGCCTTTTATGGAACGAAGTCTTACGCAATACATCAAAAGTAAAATGGTTGGTTTAAGTTGAAATTAAATCATAATCTTTTTGTCTCTATGCTACTTCGGAAAATTTTGCTCGTAAATCAAGTGAAATTATTTGAAGTAAAATTTTCGGTTAGTTAAGCCATTCGTAAGCGCACCATAGCTTTAAAATCCTAAACTGCTTATATATATAAATCATTATATGCAAATTAAAGGAAGTTAGTGGGTACCTTAAGAAAAAGCTGTAACTTTTAAACCAAACCAACTAAGATATGTATTAAAATAATTATGTGTTTTTGGCGTTTTGTAATCTGTATTTTGTTGTTGTTGTTGTTGTTGTTTTTGTTGTTATTTTAAGTCCTTTTATAAATTCTCTTAAGAAAATATCATTAAAACATAAACAAACTAATATTTATGATATCATCGTATTTCGCCTTTAACCCTATTATGCTGAGAAGTTTGTTGTGGCAATAAATAGACGACAACAAACCGACAACGACGACGACGTTAACGACGTCGACGACCTTAACAACAACAGTAATAATGAAAAGGTTAGATGGTGATGAAATATGGCGGTATGCCGGAAATTCCGTTATGGCCACGCTAATCCTTTTTTACTCCAAGCAATTAATTTAATCTCTCAGAAAACTGTGACTATACGTTAGAAACACGCAAACATAACGTGATTATTTGTTGTTACATGTTGTTTGTAATAAATTTACAGTAACCGCAAAACAAAACGCAAAAATGAATAAAGCAAAAATGTGTAAAATCCGTTTAAATGCTTTATAATCAAAGGAGTGTCAACGTAGTGTGAACTTTATAATCTTACAACATATGCTCGAAATAAAGAAAAGAAATGAAAAAACAAAAAACCTGAAAGACATATAAAATGCTAGTATTAAAGAAAAAGTAAAAAAAAGAAAATTAATTTCTTTATTTTTTTTTTTTTTTGTTGCAAATTTCTTGTTTGCTTTGCCCTAAAGACGCTATAAAAATTTAGTTAACTTTAGTTCATTAACACACCTTTAGTTAGATTTAGATACTTCTGTTTAGATTTAAGAGATTTTCATTAAAATAATTTAATGATTTTTTATTTGTATTTTGTAGGGTGCTACTGGGGTCCAAGGTGAACGCGGTGCCCCCGGTCCCAAAGGTGACCGCGGCGATAGGGGTGATCCTGGCCCTCGTGGTCCCGAAGGTCTAAAAGGTCCAAAAGGTGAACCAGGTGTCGACGGTTTACCTGGCGTGGTTGGCCCGCCTGGCCCGTCAGGTCCACCTGGTTTACCTGAAAACTATGATGTAAGTATTACTGAACGTTTTTTATTATTTAAACCTTAAACAACTTATTATTGAGTTTTCTTCTTTTTTTTTTTCATTCATATAAAATACGTATGCATCCTTTCGACATATCACATGCATCTTTCTAACATATAAAAATATAAAAACAACAAACTTTAAGAAAACTCAAATTTTTCCCTTTTTTTTTGATAAACATAAAATCTTCGATTGTAACATGGTTGGTTATGGCTAAAGAGTATAAAATTCTATTCCTGACAGAACATTTTTAAGTGACACATTATATGTAAAAAATAGGATATAAAAATCAAAATTACAAATGTTTGTAACAAAAACATTTAATTTTTTTTTTTTTGAAAATTAAACAATATTACATTAAGCTTCTTCATGAAATTTTCTGCAATTTAACTTTGCAAAAATGTAAATAATTTTATATATACGTTTATACATTAATTTCTTATGTTTTTCCTTCACGATTAAATTAATAATATTTTTTAAATCAGGCGTACTTCGTTTTTAAGTGATTAAATTGAAAGTTCGAATACATCGGTCGGTTTAATAAATTTAGACCAATTTCCTTTAAAAAACGAAATTGTATTAACAAATCATAATAAACGACTGTGACGAAGATAGTTTCATTAAACTTGAACTCTTTCTAACGAGAATAAGTACATTAAGTGCAGACAAAAAAAAAAAATCTTTCTAATAATAAGTTATCAAAAAAAGTATTTGGTTTTTAAATATCAAGACTAACAATGAAAATGCATAAGAAAACGAAATTATGAAATTATAGTTTAAAATAGTGACACTTCGTTCGATAATGTTTTATTAGTTTTTCCCTCACCATAAAGTTCTTACAGTTTCTAGTCAAATTATTTGCATAGACATTATCTGAAATTAAGTTACCTTCAATGACAATGTCTTTTAAAAGCTGAAACAACTAATGATTAACTGATACCAAATCCGAATTGTAGGGATTAATATATCAATGCTTCTCACGTGTAAGAAATACATGCGATATAACATTATAACCATACGTTGCTTTTTCTTCTGAACCGCTAGATACAATTGTTTTCAATACAGAACAAAAATATGAAGTTACTTACCTAGCTTATCGCAGTTATTGGTTGTTTAACCCTTTCGTTACAATACTACCAAACGCTTAATTGAACATTGTAAGGCTTTTATTATGAAAACTTTTCTCTAATTCGACGAAAATATTTGCATGCAACACCATTAGTCACTTCAAAAATGTGTCTTACTCGTTATTTTCTAGTAGAAACACACAGGCAGTGGCTCGATGGAGTTTTCTAATTTTTTTTTTTTTTTTTGTTAAGCTTGAAGTCTTGTGGCTGTTCACCGTACACGTCTGACATTAGTTAGTTTTGGTCAGGAATTGCTACTGATAAAAACGATAAAGTATTGGAAAATACTAGTGTATATATTGGTGAAATTCGATAATATTAACCTTATAAACATAACCTAAAATACGAATTCTTCACTTAGTATTATTGAGTTATTCAGTGTATACAGACGATCATGAAACGCATAAAATCACATTCATTACTTTTATTGTTTTTAATTTGAAAAAACCTGCTGCCGAAGCTCATCAAAGTGTTTTAAAAGATTATGCTAATGCTGCTTCATCATATCATATCATATGGGGATTCTGAAGTCAATGACAAATAACGGTTTGGAGAACCATAAAAGTTCGAAGACAAGGAATTGCAAGATTTATTGAACGAAAATGCAGCTTAAACTCTTAAAGAATTTTCAAACAATTTAGCAGTTGATGAATAAACTGTTTGTAGACTTAAAAGGAGGGAAAATGGCCATTACACGAATTGATCGAAAATGTCATTTCGAACCAATTCAAAATCCCTATTGCTTACCAAGCGGAAAAACAAGACTTTTCTTTGGCTTACTGTGACTGGCGATAAAAAATTAATCTATTACGATAATCCTAAACTTAAAATGTTATGGGTTAGTCCAAAAAAATCATCCACATCGACACCGACACCGAAGCGAAATATTCATGGCCATAAAACTCTTCTGTGCATATGTTAGGATCACCAAAGTGTAGCGTATTACGAGCTGCTAAAACCGAATGAAACTGTTACTGCAAATATTTACCGACGTCAACAGATTAAACCAGGTACTGTGGCAACAAAGACCAGCAATAGCGGTTAACCGAGGCAAAGTCAATTTCATGACAACGTTCGGCCACATGTTACAAGAATTGTCAAAGATACACTGTTGCAGCTCGAATGGGACATTGTGCCGCAGCCAGCGTGCTTACCAGGTATAGCGCACACATACATGTATATTCTGATCAGATTCTGGTGATTTCCAGAAAAGCATGACTTCACAAGATTGGATGACCGACCATATCATTCGAAATTTATGTCCTCGTAGCTCCTCAAAACCTTATATTGTATTATTTCACTTTCATATTTTATTAGATGAATTTGAATTTGTAACGGACCAACGGTTTGTTTAGAAAAGAAATTCCGCATGCATTAAATGAACACCGAGTAAATATAATTTAACCTTGCTTTTCTCAATTTGGTACATTCAAACTGAGATCTTATTTAAAGATAATCTTAAGAAAGTCATTTTATGGAAGCGCACATTAAATGTACTAAATTTAATGGTACTCTCCAAGAAAATTCGTAATGTCTCAATGAATCACTGTAGAATTTTTCTACACCATTTTGCCGTATTTAACGATTTTGTACGGTCGTTTATGATTATATTCGCCTAATATCCGACCATTAACAGCATTTGCTGAATTTTTATATGAAAACAATTTAATTTGTTTTTATCATCAAAAATTCTTTACTAAAGTTTTTTGATTTTTTTTTGCTTTGCCTGAAGAATCAACAAAAATGAAAATCGAACATAAAAAAAAAAAGAAAAAAACATAAAATGTGTACTCGTAAAACGCTGGCATACGATTCATGGCAGCAAAGTGAAATTAGAAAACGTGACTAAAATGGAAAAAGTTTATTAGGCAGCCAAGCAAACACATAGATATGTATATATATAGAGACCAATTCGCTAAGACACACCCGAGTCCGTATAAAACATCAAGTCCATTAAGATGGTCATCATTGCTTAAAATGAACAGCAGAAACAATAAAGGCAGCAACAGAAATTAGCTGAACAAATGCGTTGTGAGAAGCCACTCACTACTACTTTAGGCCAAACAATTAAACTAAAAGGTTGCAGAACAATAAAATACATAACAACAACAACAACAACTGTAACAACGGTCCAAAAAAAAAAGTTCGGAAAGGGGTGAGACGACTACAACAAATGCTTTATAAAGTTCAAGACAAACAAGTCAAAAAAAAGCTTTTCTAAGGATTGAACAACAGGAACTATAAACGAGCATGAGATCGAGGAGGGCTGCGAAAAAAAAAAGTTGGCAGACAGTAAAAATAAGTTTAATCACAGAAATTAGGACTTCAAACAACGGTGGCAACGGTAAGAACAACAATGTGAAAAGCGAAAAACTCAAAAGAAAAAAAAAAAAAAAGGAAAGAAAAATGATTTTTCCTTATGTTTGTTTATGCCTTCAAAACTTTTTTTGAGCCGCATTTAGCATATAGCGAAACAAAGCACTATAGATTCTCTTGGTGGTATTTTGAATGCACAAAACAACGTTGGCGTTATGATTGCCGAGCTGATAGACTGGCAGAAACTAAAGGTTTGACGAGTAAGTCAACCTTTTCAGACACGTTTATCATGCCATGTTATAGCGACTTGTGAGCGAGCATTTGTGCGGTACCGATAACAATATCTACGCCTAAGACCACCATAGATAAATAAAAACAAAAAGAAAGGTCGAGAAAGGCAAAGCCACCGTTTACAAAATGCAAACAATTTGACACACACAAAAAAGAAGTATACAAACACATAAACATATACGGACACGGACACGGACATAAGTCAAGCACCAAGTTGACTTGGCTTGGTTTGGCTTGGTTGGCTGACAGGGTTACAAGGAAAGGAGTCACATAAAAAATGGCAAAACATTTTTCTTCATGCTAAACTAAAAAGAATGGTAAACAGCAGCTGAGTGTTAAGACTGCCCCGACAATAAAATGAAATACGAGCAATTTATGATGAGAACTTCGCTTTGCAGGCAACGAAAAGGGTGGACGAGCTACAAAGAATCGCAAGCATAGCAAGGGTTACACAAAAACAGGCTAAAAAGTACACTTGCTTAACATGTTACTGCACTGATAGTAATAATTGCTACAACTTCTGAACTAACCGCAAACACACTTAACGTTACGTATATATGCAGTATACAGTATACAAACACACATATAAACGCACACGCATATCCAGAACAAAACATAAGAAACTATTAGAAAACTTCCGTGCGATAACTTTGATCAGATTAAAAAAACACCACCACCACTATCATGGCATTAGTGTTATAGCCTTAAGCACAAGGATGGTATACTTCTTACTGGCGCATAAAGACGCGATTATATACGTACTCATCGTTTACTTTAGAAACCCCAACCAATACCACGAATATAAATGAGTAAATAAAAAAAAATAAAAAACACAATGAAAAGAAAACTTTAGATCAGTTTAGACGAATTTTAGATACACGCTACGTACGGTAAGCGAAAATTAAGCACAATTTTTATTCTTTTTTTTTTCTTTTCTTTTTTTATACACTTTCTGATAAACATATTTACTAAATGGTTCTTTATACCGCAGGTGACTGAAGTCGATCAACCTTAAATACTTTACACCGATTGGTTCGAAATTAAAGTGTTGCGTAAAAAAAAAGAAGTTTATTTGATTTCGTTGAATAATGAATTTAGTTTTCCTTGTCGATCTGTTGGGTATTACGTGTGAAACGACTTAATTCTTATAGCTTCTCTCTGATAGAGTGTATAGAAAATCTTTGAAAAACTAGCTGTTAATTCATATGTGCTGAAGTTAACTCTTTTAGTCATGTTGCAAATTTAAAACCTATACGCGCTTACGTTGTTAGAAAAAGTGCACTCCTTTTGCTGTGGCCTTTTGGTGCAGACATTTTATAAAAGCGGGTTAGTTTAGAGCTTTTTTTTTTCATTGTTTGTTTCTTTCATTTTTTTTTTCCTGTTCTTCATTTTTCCTAAACAACCTTGCGAGGATTTCATCGATTATATAACCTAAGCAGTCTGGCATTTTTTTTTTTTATTTTTCAAAAGTCGGAAACTAAACATTTAACATATTTACATTGTCGTTATTCTCGTTGTTGTTGTTACCTACCGGAAGGAAATTAGTTACTCAACAAATTGTTTTCACTTCCAGAGAGATATGTTTGTTCATTTATTATCATTAACGTGAACTTTTGACAAAAACAAATATTTCATATACATATACATACAGTAAAGTTTGTGATTAAATGAATGATCCACGCCTCGATGTGTTAGTCTTCTTCTTTTCATGACCTAAAGTAATCGTAATTATTTGTACAATTTTTTTTACTTTTATGCTAATTTTCAATACATATTGAATGCTGCCCAGGGCGAATACGTGAATTTAATTAAACTCACCTTATGATAAACACGAAACCAAAAACGTTTGAAAGTAATAACAAAATTATTATTAATGTCTTCCAACCAACCAACCAACCATTCATTACGATTTGAAATTTAGTTTCTCCAAAAACAACAATTTATTAATTGCCTCATAATTGTCTTCGTATCAATAAATTTAATTCATCCCTGTTTGATTATTATATTTCACTGCCAAAACTCGAATTATTCCTGATCATAGATTTTCTCATAGTGTCAATAAAGTCAATAATGAGCTATACTTTAACAAAACTAAAATGACTGCATCAAATGAATGGAATTCGTAGAAATGTTGCTTTAGTTGCGCGTTTAAGAATACGCTAAAAGACTTTTTTTTCCAAAAAAAATTATTTCAATCAAGTGTGATGTAATGCTTGACATTCTAATCAAGCGCTCTTAAGTTGATTACTTTGATTAATTAAAAGAACAGTAATAGTAAAAAAAGCCCCTATGAACGATGAAATAGACCAAGTATCCTTTGAGTACGATTATAAGGAAATCGACCGTAAGTTAGTTAAAGTTTCTATTATAAATTTTTCAGCAATAATTTTAAAAAGAAAATAGTAACGGAAATAATCGACAGACAATCATTTGCAATGAAAATTAAATAAAAATCAAATCAATAACAAACGAAAATAAAACTAGCATTAAAATGAAAAATAGTAAAAAAATTCTAACGTAAGGTTTTCCAAACGCAAAACCAAAGTCAAGCAAAGCAAATGAAAGCATTGAATGAATTTACTATCCGACGATACGCTTGTCAGAGACCCAACAACCATGGAAAAAACAGTAAATTAGCATCATTGGGGTTTTGTGTAAACACGTTTTGTCGATGTGCTGTCGTTTTTCTTCTGTTTTCTTTTTTTTTTTTTGTTGGCTTCTTTTCATTACCCCTTACGGTCAGGCTTTTGAGGATTTTCGTGTATGCGCTGAAAAACATTCTATGTGAACAGATGTTTATATATTTATTTAAATATTTCTGTTCACTGCTACATTATAGGACAGTGTTTTCTAAACCGTGGGGTTCCGTCGAACGTTGATCGTTCGCTGAAATATGTTTTGCTCGTAATTAAAAACTGCTCCGGTATTAGTTTCATGCATTTGAATCCTGCTCGTATTCAATTGATGCAAATTGTATTATATAATATAAGCAATGAGATAAAATTATAGATCATCTGCATTATTATCTATCTATCTATGAAATCGGTGATCTGCATAAGAACATGAGTAACACCTTTAACAGACGAAAAAGAATTCAAGGTATACAAGTTTGCCTCGGCAACAATTACATTACGCAGCTGTTTCTCTTAGCTCGTTAGCTTTCCAATAGCGAATGAGTTAAACTTGTTTTTCTAAGTATTTGCGACAAGACCCCTTTCTGTGCCGATTCCCTTTGTTCAACTACTATTTGTGAAACACATTTTTTGGTTAATTGATATCAATTTACAACCATTATTCGGAAGTGTTTCGGTAAATCGAGTATGTAATTTCAATGAAAAAATTAAATTTTCGATCAAAAAAGTATGTTTAGATTAATTTATTGAAAGGCTTGTTTTTTTTTAACAATAACGATTTTATTATTTTTTTCTAATAGTTTGCAATCCTATGGTCATATACGACTTTCAAATATTTGTCTTTTCTTCGAAGATTATATGTTCCAAGGTTACTTGTTTTTCTGCATCTATCGAAGCCAGAATTGCACGTTTTGAAGCACTTTTTACAATTTATGTATTTGCGAATTGATATAGAAAATGCAGAAAATACAGAATTGTATAATCGAATTTATATTTGCTTTCAAAAATTTCATTCCAAACTACTAATTTGTCGACAAAATCATTGATAATCAACGATCGTGTCAATGAAGTTACATTAACGAATTTTTGTTTGGAAACACTTTTAAACAAGCTTAAGTTTCTAAAGATATTGCTCAGTATGTTAGAGAAGTCAGAATTCAATAGCTAAGCGATTGGACTATAGCTTCCCAGTAGAAATTCATTTGGCACAAATAGTCTTGGGAAAAAGGAAGAGATTTTTTTGTGAATAACGAATTTTTTCCCACATAATCTATAGTATTTATTAAGAATATAAAAAATAAATGTTTATTTTGAAAAATTCGCAATAGTGTTATCCCTTAAGTGGCTAAATTTGAAAAAAAGAAATTAATTTAACACAGCCTGATTCAAACTGAATATATGATTACAAAGAAATCTAATCATGATATGAATTTGCGATAAATATTAATTTTTCAAAAGCAACAGTTATGGAACTTTTTTAAAAGTACTCATTAAGTGTATGTATGATTCTAATATACACGACTAGTCTGTCAATTGGTGAATCGTAAATTATATTAAAAATTTTCATTACTACGAAACGTAGATTCAGTTAAGAAACCCTGCTATGGCGTATCTTTTTTTTTAGTATGAAAGAAAACACAACTTGAGGAATTTTTACTAATTTATTCGCATGCCACAACAACAACGAAAAAAAGAAGAGCACAATCACAAAAAATAATAACAAAAATTATCTATGCACCGCAATTCGTATTGTATATGAAATCAACAGAAGCCTCATGGACTTATAAAGAGATAGTATTTCGGAAACACACATACAATTAAATGAATTTCTATAGCTAGTGACAATTTACTAAAGCAATGAGAATGCAAAACGTGAATGGGAATGAAATGGAAAATGTACAAATCCGTTTTGTTGTGCTTTTTTTTCTTTTCTTTTTATTATATTTTTACTTTTACGCTTCAACACGTTTTTTCCGGATATTATTAGATTTCTCGTTTCTTTACATACATTTACACAATTTATTTCTCGAAAGCATTTATTTATACATTTTTCTAAAACAAGCAGAAATTTCCGCTTTGTGTTAAAAAAAGAAAAATAAACAAATAAAAAAATATTATCTAGATATGTAAACTAAGAAAATATATATGTATACGCGGATGTATACGTATACGACACATGTGTGTAAACTATAATACAGTATATGAATAGCAACTAACCAATCATGTTCAATCATACATTCAATGAATTAGTTTAACTGAAATTGAAGAAGAGCAAAATAATTTTTTATTTTTTTTATTTCTAAGCTCTCTTTTAGTATTCATCAAATTTCAAAACAGATAACTTTTAAATGAAAAAAAAATTCAATTATCGTTAATGGATGCATGAAAAAACATTAATGAAAATGTTTGCAAAAGATGCATTTTTCCCTTTTCAGTTAATTTTCTTTTTATACCTACCACCGAAGATGAGGGATCTATTCATTTTGTTATTTTGTTTGTAATGCCCAGAAGTAAACTTCAGGGACCCCAGAAAGTGTATACATTCTCGATCGACATCAAATTTGGAATAGATTTAAGCATGTTCGTCTGGCTGTCTGTCCGTCTGTCATTCTGTCCGTCTATGTTATATCTGTGGTAAATTTTCTTTTCGTAGGAAAAATGACGATATCAGCTTCAAGTTTGTTAGAAACATTGGAAATTCTTAGACGTAGTTTGGTATTGAAAACGGCCCGAATCAGTTAAAGAACAGCTATAGTACAAGGTAAATCAAGCAAATATTTACTCTAAAAGAAAAAAAAATTTGTGTATTTTCCTTATTACTCATAAAATGTAGCTTTTTTAAATCTTTTTTTAAGATAAAGGTGGTAGGTAGAAAAGATTCGAAGCAACCGGATATAATTTTCTGTGTTGCTTTTTCGTTTCATTCTTTTTTTTTTTTTTGGTTTCTTTAAAGTAATTTTTGGTAAAATTTGCTGCTTGAAATATTAATCTTGAAAAATTTATTTCACATTTATGCATAAATTTTTGTTTTTTATGTAACAATATTGTGTATATTCGAAAAATATATATGTAATGAAAACATATGAAAAAACATACAGATAAATTGGAACCCTACCAGGACATTCAAGGTATAAAATATATTATTTTTGTTCTCTTCTTGTTTATTATAGCAATTTATAAAATATTCTATACAGAATATTGATTTTGTTTTTATTTGACTTCAGCGAAATCATGATAATATTTAACAATGAAAAACTAAATTTGTGATTTATAAAGAAACGAACGCATACATAACGTGAATGATGTGTTTTTGTATTAAAGAATTTTATTCGAATAATTCAAAAATTTGCGCTTGTGATTTTTTTTTTTTGTAATAAAAACTAAATTAAAATAAATTATGAAATGCAGACAAGCAAAAAGTTCAGGCCATTTTAGTTATGAACATCATTACAACTCTCATGTAAATTACTCCGTTCATCTATATTTTCGTTGTTACAATTTTCTGAATTTGAATTGACTAAACCTTAGCACGAAACCTAAACTACCATATAATGCCATATTACAAAATTTGCATTGCTTCGTATATTAATCTGTCGAGTGAATTCGAAATACTAGCTAAGCACTTATTTAGGTTTAGCTTTGTAAGGCTTTAAAGAAAAAAATTAACGAAGAAATGTAAATAATGAACATATGTTAATAGAACTTATCCTAAGCTGTGTATAGTTTCTTTTTTTGTTGTGGCAAATTAATTAGGGAACTTAAATTAAATTTTTTTATTCTATGTATAGCAAAGCAAGGAAATTTAAAATAGTTTTATATATAGTTTGTAATACCCACTAAAGTACATTACAAATGTAACAAATTATATGTGTATTATATATATATATATATATATATATATGTATACTTGTACTTTTCTGAGTGAATTTGTACATCTGTACGTCTGCCCATAACATTATACAAAGAATTAAAACTTAACGCATGATCAAGTTTAAGAATAGATGCGGTCTATTTGCAAAGCCAGCCTATAATAGATGAAAAATTAAAGCAATAAGCATTCCAATGAAAGCAATAAAACATTCCATTAAGTATAACTTAAATATAACCTATGATTTTAATTGAAAATGAATGAATGTCCTTGAATTGGTGGTTGCAAAAAAAAAAAAATTTTTTTTAACCATAATACCCTCCAGCGAATATTGGGAGCTTATCGTCTATAGCACAGAGAATTACATACCGCAAGCATTATAAGATATATGTATTCTTTATTAGTGCAAGAAAAAAGAAGGCAATTACGGAGTTATGTTATAGTTTTTGTTGGTACCCAGTGATCAGTTCACAAGTATACCTACAATTACCTACAGTTACTAAGAACAAAATATATAATGATGAACACTTTAAGATTATTTTATATACAATTTACCACTTATAAAAAAAAAAAAAAAATGAGAAGTAAAATTCTGGAAAAATATGCAGCAATCTTCAGAATCTTCTTTCAAAAATAATCTCAACCGGACGATCAAGATCTCTGCTATTGTCATACATTTAATATTCGCTTCAAAGACAATTGGTTCCGAAAAAAATTGAAAAATATGTATATATATGTATGTATGTGTTTATAAAAAATACAAAATATTCAAAATTAATTATATAATTAAAAACTAATTAGTGTCTTAGTTGTTAGTGCTCATGATGTTTTTAATTTAAAGGTTTCTATATATTTCGTCTAAATAGATTTAAACAATAATAACAATAATTAGGAAAATTCCTACTTCATTTCTTGTTTTATGTTTGTATGTACTTTGATTTCTTGGAATTTCGACTTTGATTAAAAAAAAAGGACAGAATTTAAATATTATCCGAAGCCATTGCAAAATTCGGACGAAATCTGTCACGCCTACTCAATGTTGTAAACCCGTGAAAATTGGTCTTTTTCAACCTTTTTTACAATAAAGGATAAAGGATAAAAGATTCAATACAACCCAATATAATTTTCTAACTTGTCATTCATACGAGAAAAACAGATTATTATTAATCTCACGCTACATTAACAAGAAAGTTATATCTACTTTATAAATTTCTAAGATGCAGATCTAGTAAATTATGCTCATTTCAGTATACTAAGATTTAGGCGGATAATTACAGAAAACAATTGATCCCCTTAACCCACCATTTTCTTTTTAATCTCGCCCTAACCCAATAAACATCATTTCGAGCAATATATTCTTTAACGTTTCCCTTCATTAAAGATGAAACCATAATATGTTCACTGGAAGAAAATTTCGGTATTATAAGTAAATCTATACAATCATATCAACTTGAAATTCGTTTGAAATTTTTGTATTTTTATTTATATTCATTTGCATTTCTGCATGGGAATAATAAATACTCAATCTCAGGTATACAAAATAACAAGAGATCATCGAAATATATATATGTTATAATAAATAACTATCCAACTTGTGTATACATTCGCACAAGTTATGCTTATAAATTCATATAGATATACACATTCACACAATTCGTATAATATATTAAGGCATAAAAGGGAAATGGACGATGTATAGACTATTCGATTGAATCCACTGGACGGTTTTCATTCATTCATGGACTGATTCAATGAGGAAAAAATGTTTGTCCTCCGTTGTGCTTCACAGTTGAAATAGTGTAAGTCAGCTGAGCCAGGCGAGCCAGCCGAGCTTGCATACATACAACACACATATATATGTCCTACAGAGCCAGCACTTGTTGGATTGTAATGGGAAGTACAGTTATATGCAAAATAGTTGACATTCCATCTGTCACGTATACATATGCAGGTATACATATGAAACTTCCTTTCAAATGGGTTGGTTTAAAAAGGGGATGCACTTTATATGTTTAAAGTTGTTGCGGTTTCCAACCAATATATATTTAAATATCTCGATAAATGTATAGAAGAAACAAATATATTTATTGTTTTTATTGGTTTTTCTTGTGAATGCTATTCTAAGAAAAGAGTTAATATACTAACTGAATTATACGATTCGTAATTAATTAACAGATAGATCATAATTCAAAAAATCATTTATTTTTATATTTATAATAGTAAATAAATTACATAAATTTCGCCCTTGATGTAAGGAGTCTCGTAATTTTTAAATCACCCAGTTAACGCACTTGAAAGTTTTTCCAAAATAAAGAAAATAAAAAATCCTCCATAAAAAAGTAATTAGAATTAACTGCTACGATGTTGTCATTGCAAATTGCTTTATGTTCCCCCTTGTTTCTGAGGAAGACAACACAAGAATAAAAAAAAGAGTAAAACAAACAACAGCTATGTCGAGAATGTTTCCTGTTCAAAGACGAAAAATTCAGTAAATATAAATCTGTAGACGAAATAAATATATTTATCAGCAGACAATTTCATTGATAATAATATTTCATTCATTAAAGGTGCGAAGGTGTATTAATTTTGCGATTCGGTAAAGTATACAAAATTTTCTATAGCATTAGAAAGCAATATTCATCTATCGATCGATTCGTCGTAAAATTATTATTATTTCTTAGAAAGTTTCCTAATTGCAAAAATTGCACGAGAAATATGCAAATAAGTCAATATATACTTCTCGTATATACTGGCCAATCAAGCTTAAGAAAAAAAGATATTTGTTATTCGCAGCATCGCACTGTAAACAAAATAAAAGAAAGTCAAAAAGTCCGGAAGATATTAAAACGTCCAAAATATTACTACAAATGCTAGTTAAGGACGGATCCGATTGTACATAAATGCAATGTAAGCAGAAAACTATAAATTAAATTTGGTCAGACCTAATATTGTTAAACTTAAATTATGTTTTATATCATAGATTCGGTTAAATGTTTTTATTTTCATACGTTTGTTTTCTCCATTCTAAGTATTCGTTAAATGCTTTGCAAAACTTCATATCTATTAACGCAAGCAATTTTTTAATCAATTATTATCAAGGTTTAAAACGTAATGACTTCTACATATGCATACGATTCATTTACTTTTCAATAATACACTGACATCCATTCAGACAATTCACAAAAATTAGTTGATTTCTTAAACGTTGCTAAAGTAATTATCTCAAAGAAAATCAATATAATTTTTGTTTTTTTTTTTTTAAATATTTAATGAAACAAATAAATTGTATAAATTGCCCATGGTTACTGTGACGTAGGCTACACAAATTATATTTATGCTTTTGTCCACCGCACTGTAGCGTAAATGGGACAAATACTTTACTAGTTTATTCATATTTAATTGAGCGTAATTTTTCAATCAACCGTTAAAACCACTGATGTCTTTATTCACATATCATATATCTGCGCGGTTAGTCAGTCTAACAATCAATCAATCTGTCAATGAATGAACAACGGTAAAATCAAAGAATCTGCTTTATATTTAACACCACCGCAAAGTGTCAGTCAAAGTGAATACTCGGAAAAACCAAAGTCGATACGCATGAACTAAACATATAGTAAGAGAAACAAAAAAAAATATTTTCCAATTAATTCCAATTAATTATATAAAGAAAACGGAATATTTTGCGTATATTGGACATTGCATTTTAAATACATAACTAAGTAAAAAACAATTTTATTTCATATTCCTCGAAATTGCAACTGTTTTCAAACCACTAAAACCTAATATATGTTTTCATTAAACAAACAAGAAGGCCAAGCTTGATCTGTCCGATAATGAACAAAAATATGTACAAACTTTTTAGAAATTCCCGTTAAATTATTCCTTTTCCTTCGCTATACATATGAAAATACGAAAGTAAATAATAAAAATAATAAATGTTTAATCATTAATTTTATAAAGCAAATAATATTTGCTTTAGACCCAACCTTATCACGCTCACTAATTGTTTCCCTTTCCTTTTTTACTGTAAAAATACCTCAAGAAAGTAAACATAATATATTTTATTGAAGAAAAAAAAAATTATTAGCAATGTCAACGTAACATCCTTTGTAAGCATAAATGTCGCCTTACATTACATAAAGTAACACAGATGACAAGTCCGAAAACAATACAGTAAAAATATTGATTACACAAACGATATTAGATCCGATTTCCAGCATTCGAATTTTATCGAATTTACAGACCAATTGATCTGCTATTCTAGTCGAAACTAACGAAAATCGCAGTGATTCTAAACCAAATTCTGGTGAGATTTTAATACACAGGCAGCCAGACATACAGATGGATATAATGAAGAGTATTTTTCGTAGCAACTGTACCTTAGAAAATATAGCCTTCTTGATGGGTAATTAAATGAATTGAATGTCATTTGATAAATATGATATATTAGAACTACAGCGAACTACAAACCTATAATCATGGATTAAATACATAATAATGCTCCAAAATTTATTCAAGATTTAAATTAAATAGAAAACAGATTTATTTTCTTCTAATTGCAATTTTTTTTATTGAATCACAATGTACATGGGAAAGGATTATATATGGAATAGGATGTCGGACAAATGACCTTCCCGGCTTTACCGCACTCTTTTATCGAAATTTTCCATGACTGTTTTGCATGAATCTAACTGGATCCTACAATGCCTGGGTGATTGTGGGCTTGCTGGCACAGGCCTTTGACTTCAAATTATCCTCTAAAAAGAAATCCAGTGATGTTAAATCATATGATCTAAAAAGCTAATATTCTTATCATGTTTTGAACGAAATTTGAGAAATGTAGTGAAAAATTTTCGTTATTTTTGAAATATTGTTTAACAACGAAAACGGGTTGCTCTCTCGGGTAATGTTCCATTTTTACTAAACTCTCAGCAGTCAAAAACGATTTTTTTTTTGTTACCAATACTTTACCGCACAAATGGCGACAAATTCAAACCTTGCGTAAATTTAGAGACACCCTACAATAACTAATATACAAACACCAGTGAGTTTAATTTTTGTGCTGAGATCCTGCAGATGTTCAAATCTTTCCAGCAAATTAGAGTGAATAAATATTCCGTATTTACGTAAGTACACTTTGGAAATCCCATAACGTATATACGTTCTCTTCATCAGTATGATTAATGGAATACATTTAGTCATGTTCGTCCGTCCGCCGGTCCATTAAAATCGTAATCATGATTTTACAACATTTTCGAGAAAAACAGACTTGACTTTCAAACACATTTTCTCAATTGAAATCCGCAAATCGGTAAAACTCATTAAAAAGTTCGCTCCTAAATACCGAAATATTGATCGCTTTCTCTTTTAAATATTTAAATATTTTAGTTTAAAATTTGCAAATCGGTTCCTTCATTTTTCTATGATAAAATCCTTCCAGCGAATTTCAATATTAGCTAAATGAGATTGAAAAGTTCGCCCGCCAAATGTAGATAAAACCAAACCGGGTGAAATAAGTTCTTTAGTTTGCACAATTACCAACAAAACGTTGTCCAATCGTATAAAAATATAATTGGAAATGAACAAGATAGGTTTTACAAAAAATCGATGCATAGTAATGATTAATCTGAGATTTTGAGTTACTGCAACTACTTGCTACTTGTACTGTTCCCATTTTGTTGGTTAATATTATCAAATTGATTAAATTTAAATTTATATAAAAAACAAAAACAGGTATTTCCCTACCTCAAAGGTACTCAAAATACTTAAGAATATAAACCAATACTTAAGAGAGTTTTTACATGTAAATACCTTTCTGAAATTTGGGATTACTGAAGTTAAGTATATATTTTTTGCACTAATGGTTCTTAACTCGTCAACTCCCTGAGACATCTAACAATAATAAAAACTATTATTTACGACGGCCATAGGAATATATATTTTTTCAGCTTTGTTTGGAATCAGGCACAAAGAAAAAAGAAACTCAAAAGAGAAAAAGAAAGAAAATAGAAATGGAAGCACAAGGGAAGCAAAGGAAGAGGGAAGAAATGCAAAGACCAAGAAAAACAAAAGAAAAAAAGGAAGACAAAGAGTTGCAAAATAAACAGGAATAAAAACATTCAGAATTGAAGAAGAAGAAGGATAGAGAAAAAGAGAAAGGGAAACCATAAGCGAATAAGAAAGAATAAGATAAAGAAGAAAAGCGACGCAGGTATATACTAATATTTATTCATTTGTAAAATACATTTTATATACATTCGTTCTGAATTTACGTACAGTGTCTCTTTATTTTTGTTTTTAGTAAAAATTTGCAAATCTGAAGCCGATAGATAGCCGATATTAAAAGCTGATCATAAGCCAATACTTTTTGGAAAAATATGTTAATGGTCTAAAAGTTTGACAAAATTTTCTAGAACATTTTTACAAATTTATTTAATGAAAAAGAAAATATTTCTAATTTTAGTAATTTTCAAAAATATATGTAAAAAAAAAAGAAAATCTTTTCTAATTAATACAATTTGCATGCGAAATTAAAATGACAAACAAGCTGTGGGTCTCCTAGTGAACGAGATCTAATTCCCGGTTTAATCATTTGTGCAGGCAAACACATATCCAATCAACCAAAAAACTGGGAAACATGTCAAAGTAAACTAATTGTTAATACGTTCATGTTCAACTGTATACATCTTTCTGAAAAGAGAAGAAAAAATAAAAAAAATAAGAAAACTTTGTAATTGCAGACATGAAGGAAAAGAAAACAAGCTGTACTAACATTTTGCACATGTTGTATATTGCATATGCCTCTGTAATGTCGTTGAAAATGTTTGTATTTGTGTATGCGTATGCGTACCTGCAAAATGCTTTAGAAATACCATTAAGAAAATGGAATTTTTATCCTGTAACACAAGAGCAGTTGAACATTAATCAAACTAGTACTTATCACCCTGGTATAGCGTACACACACATATAACACAATGCATACATGACATACTATATTGTGTAGATGGTCCATAAAAAATGCTGGACAATAGAAAAAAAGGGAAAAGCATGTGCTTGTGTTAAATGCAAGTTACGTATGTATGTATACCCTCTGCCAGTTAAGTGATAATGGTAGATTTAGTTTATGATATAAGCTTAGGAATGAAAGAAACTTTTTATGTTGATGAGTTATACGATACTATTGATCGTATAAAACTGTAGGTATGCATTTTTACTAACACGCTTCTTTCAATTTCATATTCTTTTTATCTTAACTTTGCAATCGCAGCAGATTAAAATACCAGAAAGTCGACTTATGCAATTTTGAATAGAATGAAAAAAAAAAAAAACGAAATAAGCTTATCTCCCCCTTTCAAACTCATACATAACAATTTTACATAAAATTGTCTTGCGTGCGTATCTCTGTTAGGTAGTCTCAGAAATGTTGAGTCCTTACAAAAATTAAATTTTTATGGATTTCATTTATTGAATTCACATAATGACCGGTTAAGTTAACACGATATTCCTTATTATTCCCCTCCTTTAAGGATACCATATATTGTATTCAACAAGAAAGATAAAGAAAGTTAAAGTATATATAAGAATCTCTATAGAGAGGTGTATTGAAATGTTTAAATAATAATTATTCGTAAGTTACTTTAACCCGATCAGCATAAGAGTGACATTTCTCATCAAGCTAATCGAAGATAGTAGAAATCAAAGAGACCAAAGGGAGCTCTGGTCGTTAGGTCGCAATATGTTTGATTTTACTCATTTTGCTTCTCTTAATATTGAGCACAGGAAATGAAAAATTTTCTAACAAAGGAGTAACAATTTCTTCTTTTTTTTCCTGTGTTTATTTGTATGTTTTTGAATGTAGGAATCTTTAATGGGCAACTCAATGGGAGCATTGCGTAGCAATAACCCAGGTCCAAAGGGAGAGGCTGGCGTTAAAGGTGAGATGGGTCGATCCGGCGAACGTGGCCAGCCGGGACAAAAAGGCGAACGAGGTGATCCTGGCATGACTGGAGAAAAGGGTGATAGGGTAAGTAAACTGTCAAACATACCATACATCGATGTGCACTTATACACACATATTTTATATATATGAATGTATTTGAGTATACGATTACATGTAATAGGCAAGGGAAAGACTTCGTAGAGTTTCTCCCAATAACTGATTTCAGAACCCCATAACTGTCAATAGTACGGCCCGTCTGCAAGATGATATGTAATTAAAATAACAGGGTAATTAGATTTAAAAAGAAAAAAAGGAAAATCGATGATAAAAAATATTTTGGTATTTGTTAATTCAATCGAAAATAATTCTGAATTTTGAAAATAAGCCAAGAATTTGAAAAAATTTGCTATATATTAAAACACCAAAACACTTCAATCAAGACAACGTCGTGAAAAAAATTCGTGTTGTTTATAGAGTAAAAATCAGCAACACACAAATGATTCGTCCATTTCCCTTTAGGAAATTTCGACGCTAAAGACGCGCGGCTCTCTGATCGGGCAATCGTTTACTAATTAAAAAATGTCTTTCAAAATATTAAGAAAGACCGCTACTATTCATCTTACAATATCACTGCGAAACTATACATTGATTTAAACATAGTTTTAAGACTAGTTTCATAAGACTAGCAAAAATGAACTCGAATTTACATACCCCAGGAATTAAACCATGAAAAATTAATGAATCACATTTCCATTTCCATATGAATTGTTTCTGAACAGAAACAAAACCGAACTATTTTTTAAGAAATTGATAACGGACGATAAAACTTTAATCACATATGACAAGAATGTACAAAAAATTTTGAATGAAAGTAAAAGTATGTGTGTGAAGATGACATGAGAATAAGCTCAGATTGATGTCACGTAAAGTGCTTCCTATTTGTTGGAATTGGAAGAAAATTTTTAAATTTCATGGGCTGTTCCAACTCAACTAAACACACAATCCCCACTACTATAAACAAATTATGCGATTAAACTGCGCGATTACCATAAAGATTTCAGAAAAGGTCAGACTATCTTTAAATGTCACGACTCGGCAAAGAAAAGTTTTAATGTATCCCTAATATAGAACTCTACCTGTACGTTCTCTCTGCAGAACTTCTTTTAATGGTGTAAAGCTGATTTCACGGAAAGCATGTGTAAACCGTTCAGTTCAGTTACTCGTCTAGAATATTGTAGTGACGGCACAATGATTTTACAGCACAAATGCCAATAAGTGTCCGAACCAAATAGCATATACATTTGGTTTTTATTACTTTCATTGGATTTCATTTAAATTAGAAAAAAAACGTTTTTTATTTTAAAAAGAAAACGCCACGAACTTTTACCTTTCACTAATATAAGCTGACATTATACTTATACGAAGCAAATCCAGCAATTATGTGCATCTGTGGATAAGAGCGTATGTGTGTGAGAGAAATTTATTTCTGCTCTATTTGTTACTAAATTGATTTGCAATATATAATGGCTGACGAAATTTTTCGAATATTACCAAAATTAATTGAGTTTACATTTACTCAAGAGCCATGAAATTTGCTAAAGAGATCTTTTTTCTGCACGTATGTGTTTATGGCATTATAAAATAATCAAATTAAGTTTACTTATGTTACAACATAAAAAATATGATACAACAACGATAAAATATGCGATTTACTGCTCTGCATAAAGCTTAACTTTTTCGTATACTCTATATATGTCGTCTTCCCTGCACACCTCTTTTCGTAATTGCATACCGAAAAAAATCTTTATTAACTTATAAGCTTATCTAGAACATCTTTTCCTTTACACTTGTTAGTTTTATTATTGAAGTTACGTTTACTGTAATTTTCTCTTCGTAGCATTACAACCTTGCACTAGTTCAAAGCATTTAACCTTTCTCATTAAATCTGGAATACTTTAATGCTTACACAAACTATTGGAAATTATTTCAGCGATGAAATAAACAAGAGAAATATTCCAATCATTTTCTCGTAAAATTTTAATAGGATGTAATGGGATTCTTTCGGTATTATATATTTTCGTTTGTGCCATTTTTGCTCACGAATGATTCCAATCTGAAACATCAATTTAGAATCACTTTCCCACATAAATGAACACTAGTGATATTTCACCAATGACGCAAATAACTCTCGTTTTAGGGTCATAAATTGTTTATAAATAGTTTGTTAGCGTAAATTAACTCAATAAATTAATTTTGTCATGTGAGTTATGACACGTCGCATTGCTTTGTTGAAACCGCATTTCCTCCAAATTGAATTCGTGGAAGTGCTCTTTCATTTCTATAGAGTTCTCCATTGACATTAGTTGCAATATCAATGTTGTCTTCAAAAATTTGCTCTTCCATACCATAAAGTGCACCAAGCTATTAATTTTTGTTGATATAAAGGTGTTTTAAGAGCACCAAGATTTATTTATTCAAACTGCGACACTTTTGCTTATTTATGAACTTAATTAACCAAAAATATTGTCCATTTCGAATGTGCAAAACGTAGCTTAAATAAATTCGTTATTTTTCTAATAAATTTTAATTGTAATCTACAAATGTTCAACTTTCAACGATAATTTGCCAAGCAGTACTAAGCATATATTTGAATTCTGGTGAGAACTAAGAAAAGAAACAAAACATGACCGTAATCACAATATTTTATAACACGAAAATATTCTTACGCTTAGGATTGTTAATAATCTGAGCGTACCAAGCGCTTAGTTCACGCTTAAAGTCATCAGATTCATTGCCTTTAAATGATTATAGCAAAAGGCAAACGTGTGAAATTGGCTAATATTTGCAAGCAATAGCATTACCACGAGAGTACATCCGATCTACGACCCTCTTAGTCTACCATTTTAAGTCGCACATAACCATTTGTCTAAGTGTTGCGTAAGTTCTAAACTTTATTTTTCAACAGATAGAAACATAATCTAAATTGTTATACAATTTATTTCCTATATAGAATTATTCAAAATAGTACTATCTTGCAAAAGTTTTCACTAGTAACTTCTATAGGTAAAAGTGTTAAAGTAATGGGAAATACCAGTGTAAATAGGGTTTGAATTCGATAATTTTGACGTAGAAAATGCTAGAAAATATTTTTATTAATATATATTTTACCAATTTTTCTCAATAAATGGCTTTTTCAAGAGAAAAAATGATAAAAACTTTTGTAAGGCCCTGATAAATGGTCATTGGTGACTTGACAGTCTTTGATTTGGATCAAGTACAACATCATTTGAGGAAGTGCCGTTTGCGTTAACTTTCCAAAAATGACTGAGACTTATAGCTATTTAGAACTTTCATGTACCAAGAAAGTATATTTTCTAATTTTTATCCTGAGAAAAAGAAGAAGAAGCCAAAAAGTTACACCACCATTTTGATGATGTCTGTCAGTTTTATCTTTATATCGACAACATAGCATAAATAACACTTGTCAAAAGTTTGTGTATCATCCAAATGCGATTCCAAAGCTACGCAGCTTTTGACCATGCTACTTGAACTCGGCATAGCCGAGTGGAAAAGAGTCGCGACTATCAATTTAATGTTCGTGGGTTCAATTCTCAGTGCCTGACTTTACTTGTCAAAGCTGTAGTGAATGTTCAGTCGATAAACCCATAACACTGATACTAAAAGGCTTTATATTTTAGCTTCAGTCTATTTCAAAAGGAAATTTCGTTTAAAATAAAGAAATTAACACTCAACACTTTTTTCCATTAAAAAATCGAATATAATTTTGCAAATGATTTACGCATATAAACTAAAAACTACTTCTAGTCTTAAGGGATACCATTACTGTAAATTAGGCTTAAAAAATCCTTTGAAACTTTTAGAATATGTGGAAAAAATTCTCAACCCATAAACAATTTTTTCTATGAAATATCGTGCTTCTGCATAAGCTCTTTAAACAGACTGTTTGTATCAAATGAATCCCTGCTATGGACAGTTACATTCTATTGTCTATTGATTTCTAATTTCTTCAGTGCATTCACTGGTGTATTCAGAGAATGTTCATGCTTATTTCAAAGCATTTCCAAGCAAAAATATGCTAATGTAGTTTCATCGAAACGACCGAACAACCGCGAAGTGGGTATGAGGCTGAGAGCAAAACGAACGAGAGTGAATGTTTCTAGCAACAAATTAACGGTTTAAGATTAACTTTTTAGAATTGGGAATTCTGAGGAATTCGGAGACCGCATTATACATTTCCTTGGCTTTCTGTTTATTTATATTGTAAAAAGTGCGATTCTAATTCTGCTTGATAGATGCAACAAGAGAGTCATTTTCAAGGCAAAGATAGTCGAGGGAAAAGAATTAATACGATTATTTGGACATAGAAAGACTTTTTTATGGTTCTGGAATTGGAGACTCTAACAGAAAAAAATAATAAAAGACTTATTGTAACAGAATAACAAGTTTATCTATAACATAAATCAAAACTTTATAAAGCCGTTTCTCTTATTGAAATACGTTTTTCCAAATCAACACGCAGAATAACCCAAAGAGTTTTGAATTTTTCATTTCAATTTTCATTTTACAGTATCTTACAAAACAATATTCTCTAGAGAATGATATGGAATTTTTTCGATAAGTTAGTTTAAACATGTTTAGTGACTAAAAGGAGGTTTTTTTTTTGTTTTTGCCCAAAAAGCGAACTTTTTTTTTATTTAATTAGCCTTTTCCATGAAATTTTTGATGAAATTGCTTTTACGATACTAACTATCAGAAATATGTATTAAAATAGAACTTGCTTTCGTTTTTCTTTATTCTATACGTGGGACTTGAAAATATTTTGTCCTACATTAAATAAATGGTTTTTTTCAAGGATTTCCCATAAATATCAAACAGATTTCTTTTTTTTTTTCTTTTTAGTAAAGAAAAGCAATGCTATTTGTGTACATAAAATCAACAACAACATTAAAGAAAAACATTAACACCGTATATATACTTATAAATATAATATTTATATAGAAAGCAATGCATATACGTATGAGTATATGAGGTGCGAATGTTTATAGATACATTAAAAACATTCTTAAAAAAATGTATTTAATGTTTTCTTTATGCATATGAACTTGTAGGTATATATACAATGTCACTAATACTTAAGAGCGATTCTATATACTTTTAAGTATGATATACACTCAAATATTCTAAAGTGAATGCTTAAACGTTTTATACCTATACTAGTACGCATCGGATATTTATTTATATTATAACCATAAGATGGTTTAGGTGAACAGAACGTTAGATGATTCCTTAGCAACGAACTTATAGATTAGCCTTAACATTAACATAACACCATAAGTAAAATCGATAGAAAACACACCTTCTTATAAAGGCGAAACGGATATTTGATCACTTTTCCGAAAAAATCAGGTTAATTTTCTCTATTTCTATTAATTATAATACACATGAATACGGATGTGAAATAATAGTGGACATTAAGTAAAGTAAAATAAAATGAATCAAAATGATAACAGATAAAAGCTATTATATATAATATAAAAACAATTATTAATTGGTTTAAAAGAAATTCTAACAATAATATCAAATAAAATCTAATAAAAATGAAAATAACGATTTTAACTTTTCGTATTCCTGTCGGTCTGAATTACAGTTGAAACAATTCGGTAGGAAATAACAATAAGAAAAAGAAAATATATATATATATTTCTAACCATAATATCTAAAACTTAAAGAACAACAATCAACCCGAGAAATATTTGAATATAAAAACAAAACAATAAACAAATAAAAATTAACACTTTGGATAAGAAAAAGAAAACACACAAACACATGGAAACAACAACAGTCTATGTTATCTGTTTTTTATAACGAACGAACTATGTATGAATGTTTGAGCGCCAATACGCATCCATACAAGTAGGTGTGAGTACTTAAATATATATACATCATATAAGTGCTTTTTATAATAAATACTATATTGTCGGGAGTGCTGTGATTTAAGTTCTTAAAGATCTTGAAAATGTTAACATATTTAAGTGCGCTAAAGCAATACTGTATTTCATAACAAGAACAACGACAAAAGCAACAATAACAACAATGGTAATAATGAACAAAAGTAAAGAAAAAAAAACCTTACAATAGCTTTACGGATACTTGTCATGTTCTATAGCAGAGACTCTCAAATGTCTTATAATTCTCGGGTGTATAAAAATAATTTTTTTTTTTTTTAAATTACAATTAAATTTTCTCATTCTCTTTTTTTATTTATTGGAAAAACTTAAATCAGTCAAAGTAAAAAATCATATATGAGCTAAACCGAATTATCAAAGCCTTTTAATAAACTTGTATAATGAGTCTCCACTCTCGTACCTTATAAAGGATTATCAATTTCGTGGTCTGGATTCGGCAACGTTCTTTCAGTGGCATATGTAAAACAGAACTGCTATCCAAAGCATTAGCTGTTTAATGTAATATTTGCTATTTCACAATTTTGATCGTTTAATAACCGTTGAATGTGTTGAATAGTAAAAACAGGCTAAAAAAAATACTGATTCTGTGGTAGGTTCGTTTCTGGAGGAAATTATTCTGAGCACACTACAAGCAAAACTGTTAAAAAGTGTGAATGAAATTGAATCTTTAACACATTTCTTAAGGTCACATATCATCGAAACAAACCCTGGACCGAAAATATTATGCTGTTAGTGAAAGTGTCAAAGACAATCCAAATTTATCCATTGCCCGGCGCACACAGCATTTCGATCGTTACAGCCACATAATTATCAAATTTTTTTGCCGCGATATTGAAGATATGGATATTGGAGATATGTGGTTTCAACAGGACGGTGCCACAAGCTGCACAACCCGCTCCGGTTTGGCAATGTTAAGCGAGAAATTTCCTAGACATTAAACTCACATTTCAGCAATGTGAATTGATCACCAAGATCGTTCGATTTCTCACTGCTGGACCTTTTTTTTGTTGAAGTTACGCAAAGTTTCGTTTTTATGTGAACAATCTTCAAACTCTTGACGCTTTGATAACGAGCATCCATTAAGTTATGGCCAAGCCCTTTATGTATAGACAAGTTGTCGGGAATTACGCCAAAATGATGCAAAAGTGGAGGATATTTAAATACTATTGTCTTGCACAATTAATGGATCCAAAAAATAAATTGAAAAATGGATTTAATACAAATATTGACCAAAAATGTGTTTTAATTGTATTTATTGCAAAACTATAAAATCGATGGACATCTACATCCCTACTTGTATCTATTCAAAATTTTCTTTTCCACTTTGACAGCACTTTACACAAATAACTGTATAAAGTAAAACCATATATATTGACTGATATAAGTACATCAATATACTCTGTCGTATTTATAAAAAGCTTTTCATAGTTCCAACTTCTATCTAATGAGAGTAATAAAAAACTTTTGAGACCAAGTGAGTGTTGCTGCATAAAGTTTTGTTGTTGCAATTATGGTTGCAGAAGATGAGCAGACAGGCGGACAGACAAATAGAGGTAGCTGAATAGATTTCTCTATTCATGTTTAACAAAATTACGTAGAATATGAGAGATGCATAGCAAAGATAGTTGATGTTTTATTTTGCCGACATGCGTTGCAAACAAATCTAGTACATCCCGTATTAGGGGAGTGAACAAGATACCTCAACAGATGTAGAAACGCCGTAATTTTTCTTTAAGCGTATGGATATAACTCTATTAACTGAAATCACTTTTGCATAAACTAACTTTGATAAATATTTGCGAAAAATTCTTCAACTGAATTTTGCGCTTTATTGTAAGTGAAAGGTACAAGTGTTTTAAAATTACGCTTTACTTTTGTCAGATTTTTAGGTTTTATGGACATTTTGATTTTTGATTTATGCAATAGCTTGAAAGCTATGTGTATCAATTTTAATCTTTTTTTTTTTTTTGTAACTAAACTGCAAACCTATCAAACGAAATCAATTCAAAAATTTACGTTATTTATAGATCTGTCGTTCTGCGAACGCTGGAAAAGAAAAAAAATTACCTATTAATCACAGTATTGTTCAATATTTGATATAGACATTAAAATTGTATATAAATTATTTAACGCAGATATCGTATAATAAATAATAAAAAGTACTTTCTTTGTAGTAATTTTTTAAGCTGAGGTAGGAAAACAAATGATCGTAAATGAAAAGCTTTCGCTTTTTCTTTGGATCAGTAAACTCTATCTCATTCTTTATAGTATTAAGTACGATAGCATAAACACTTTTGAGGCTAGAATTATAATAATTTCAGATACAAATCGTTATGTATCATTTACCAGAAAGTTTTTAAGTTAAATCTTTTTTTGGTTTTGTGTTTGTGTTTCAATGAAAAGCAGCAATATTTCCAATGGTTAACTTGGAAATAAGGCAGATATTTTGTACAAGATTGTTGACATACACTTACACGCACTGAATTTTTGAAAAACGTCATCGTACATGAACGCAAAAATTGAAAATTGAAGATGACTATCATTTTTTACATAAAGCTTGAGAAACCCTGCTAAAAATGTATGTATGTTACGTGCATTGTTAGTCAACAATTTTATGGGTCCACAACATTTAAGTGGCATTTGCTGTTGCTTTAGTTCGTTTTATTGTTTCTCTTGCTTTGTGAACAAATGAGAGTGTATTGTAAACATGTAATATAAGAATTTTGAAACGCCGTTACGAGGCATGTGTATGCACAAATTTGTACATATGAATATATATATGTGTGTATGAATGTAAATTACGCCCATAAGACTATGAGTTGTTTTATTATGACTCAGTTTGTTGTATATTATTATTTAATAATTTTTATTATTTATTCTCTGGATTTGTTGTCTTTCTCCCCTGCCCATCCGATCGCTTGCTCTTGTTCACTTCATTGTAGATATTGCTTTTTTTTACGTATTATTATTATTATTATTTTTATTATTAGTATTAGTATTAGTATCAGTATTAGTGTTAGTATTAGTATTAGTATTAATATTAGCATAAGTGTTAGTATTAGTATTAAAATTAGTATTAGTATTAGTATTAGTATTAGTATTAGTATTAGTATTAGTATTAGTATTAGTATTAGTATTAGTATTAGGATTAGGATTAGTATTAGTATTAGTATTAGNTATTAGTATTAGTATTAGTATTAGTATTAGTATTAGCATTAGTATTAGTATTAGTATTAGTATTAGTATTAGTATTAGTATTAGTATTGGTATTAGTATTAGTATTAGTATTAGTATTAGTATTAGTATTAGTATTAGTATTAGTATTAGTATTAGTATTATTATTAGTATTAGTATTAGTATTAGTATTAGTATTAGTATTAGTATTAGTATTAGTATTGTTATTATTATCTTATTTAGTTCAAAGAAATAAATTCTTAAACTAAAAATAGCAACTAGAATTATCGGGTCTATTTTTACCTATTTAAAAAAATCTTTTGATTATTAATTTTGCTCTATTATCAAACGGATCTTTAATGTCATTTATCCTGTCATTTGAAATACAAAAATGAAAATATACCATACAAATAATGGTAAAAATAAATATGATTTTTTTTACCAAAGTTAGTATAAATTTTGAAAAATACAAAAAAGAAGAGAACATTTGAAATTATTTCTTACTTATAAATTAATTTTGCGGTCTTTTTGAAAATTCAAAACAATTGATGTCTGATCAACTATCTCATAAACTCATATTTCATTGAAAAAAAAACAATAAAGAATTTATCAATCCTGGAGTGTTTGCTTCATGTAAAATATCTTCAAAGTTCTTCACAAACGTATATAAATCACTTATTGAACTCATCGCAGAGGAAATTGACATCGGAGACTTTATGAAGTGTGTGTGTTAAATCTTTTATTATCAGTTTCTTCAAATTCAAAATTGATATCACCAGCACCTGTTTATAAACTCGCATGCAAATTAAGTTTAGAGTTTTAGCTGCAATCTTAAATTCCTCGTTATGCATATATTCTATAATGTCAACATGACTTTTTAGTTTATATTATTTTTAATTGCTATCACCATCTCTCTCGTAAAAAAGAAAAAATGATTCTTAATGTATACAATATGCGATATATATTATATACGATATATAAAAGAATGTCTTGCGGTAAAATATCGTACACTAACTAGCAGCAGGTAGTTCACAGATATTTATTATAATTTCTTTCTTCTTTGGCTCTGATTTTATTTCCTTTGTTTTTGCAACGCTTGACCAAGACAATTCTTTAAGTATACGTGTGGTTTCTTTTATTTTCCTCTACCTGTTTGGTATAATTTATCTTGCGGCAAAATTGTTCAGTTTATAAAGTTTTGGTTGAGGTAAACTTAGCACAATTCCTTTGTGCTTACCATACAGCTAAGGAAAGTGACATTGCGATATGGTTGGGTGTACGGGACTAAATCAGACATAAACATTCAACCATTGAAAAATGTCTTAAAAAACAAGATAAATATCGTGACAAAGGTCAAATAAATTTTCCTATTTTTCACATTGAAACGCCACATACGCGTTTACACGAGTTTAGTGGAGTGTAAAGTAAAAAAAAGAAAAAGGAAAAAAATCAAGAAAGGACAAAGAAAAGTAAAAATACGCAAATCGAAAGCACAATAAAATTTGTTATATCTCGCAATAAAGGCAGACAAAAAAAAACATAGAAATAATTTCAGAGGTATATCTAACACCGACTCTTGCAAAGTCTCAACTTTTAGGTCCACATACAATATTTTATGCTGCAAAATGACACATTAGAGCCAGAAAACCTTATCAATGAATAGTGAGATTCTAGTCAAACAACTGAACGTCTTTCGCACAAACATACATACGATCGTATACATAGTTACAAGTTTCTTATAATCCATACACATTCATAAGTACGTGCGCCCAAGAACATGAAATTTCGTGCTCAACGCAAGAACACATACAATGTACACTTTATAAAACTGTCCTTACATAATATTAAAGAAAGAGAAAAAAAAAAAAAATACATACACACTTGAGGTATATTTTTGTATATTTGTGTCGTACATAGCAAAAGAAAGAACAACCTTAAGCGCTTTTATCACATACTTGCCATACTTTCCTCCCCCGCTATTAATCTTAAAGAAAACGGGGAAAGCAAAAAACAAAAATGTAGTCGAGCAAAAGATCAAAAAACGATGTGTTAAACACAACCAAACCAAAAAAAAAATATAATCCTAAAAATGCCAAGGCCATCAAGCATCACAACAATAAGAACAACAACAACAACAATTTATGGGCAACTTGAATAAAACATAAAATATCTTGTTGTTTAAGTTTCAACTTTTCATATTCTTTTCTTACGGCTCATCAGTACTTTTACAATAAGTTTTTAACCCATAATGACTTCAGCGTCTAAGTAAGTAAAAGTTCGAGCTTTATGCGTTTATTAAATAAATATAGCCTCTTATAATTGAAGAAGTAAAACAAATAAAAAAGTTTACAAAGGTCTGGAGCCATAAATTGCTTGTTTGTTAGATAAACGGCTGCGATAATGCTAAGCCTTTCAACAATTCTCTCGCTCTCTCTCTCTCTCTCTCTCTCTCTCTCTTTCTATCTTTCTTCAATAATTCCGTCTTGCACTTTCCAACACCAGAAGGAAAAAGAAGTATCTAGCTATCCATCGCTACTGTAGCTTTTAGTAAGTCATTTAAGGATTCACACATCCATAATAGCGGTGACAAAAGTGATCTACGAATTACTCTATAATCTGCTTTTCTTAAAATTTCTCCATTAATAACCGCTTGATTTTTCCTACGAAAAAGAAATTTCTTTTAAAAATGATGTCGAGTAAAAGACAGAGCCACATGTCGAAGGCTTTAGTAAGTCGTTGTATAAGAAAAAAAATCAAATGTTATAAATTTGTTGGAATAAACATACCGGTATTAAAGGGAAACGTTTTAGAAAATAAATCGGAGTTTTATGAAAGGAAACGAAACTTTTTCGCTGGTTTCGAGACTATTTATTTCATCTACATGTTTTCACAATATGAACATCAAGACACCCGTCTGTTGAAATACAGATCTGGAAACTTTATTTGATCGCCATCACTAAAGTAAGCTAGAATATCTGCAAAATCTGTTCGCGGGTTCGCCAAAATCTGCCGAAAAATTTATAAATCGCATCATTTTTCGTTGCATTGCAATTTTAAAATCATAATCTTTAATTTAAATCCTTATGCTAAATTCGAAGTTGTTTCGTATTCAAGAATCCTTACATTAATAAGTCTTTTCATATTTTTATTGTAAATTTGTTAAAGAAAAAGTATTATTCAATTTTTAAATTATACCAGCATTTCAATGAATTTGATAGGAAATCAGTCCTTTTTTTTCTTGCGTCATAGACATTTCTAGACCTTCCAGAAATTAATTTGCAAAAATATCTTACAGTCCTTGGAAAATTGAAAATTGGTAGAATATAATCAAATATTAACAGCTACAAACGTCCAGTGTAGGATTTATAGGCTATAATAATAGAATAATAGAAAAACACTTTTTAAAAAGAAATACAATACTGTTACCTGAATTCGAAAGGGCGAAGAGGGTTTTCGTTTTTTATGTGCATGCACATACCACAGCAATGTCTTGGGAAATCTAAAAAGAAATTGCTTGAATAATGAATTTTCTAATTGGAGCGGGTCGTTCTTGTCCCTCAAATGTTTTAATATTTTTTTTCTATTCCAATCGGATGAAATTGATTAGTGGTTTTATGACTTTTTTATATACACCGAACTTTATTTATTTTCCTTAACATTGCACAAGTATATTTTCTTATATTTTTAATATTTTTCTTATAAATTCTTTTTTAAATTGTTACTGTATACTATACTCTATTACTGTAATAAAAATTCTTTGTGATATACTCATGAGGTTGACCACGAGATTATCGGTTTTTTCTTTAAGTCTCTAAATTTATGATTAAACGTCAAAATTCGGAAAATTGACGAACACTCATAAGATGAGTTTGACGTTTATTTATGAACATCATATATGGTTTATGAGATATCAATGATGTTGCTCAAAAAAAGGCTATAAGGATATTAGAATACTATAACATAAGGAAGTCATAGTATTCTGGTACACTTACACGATAACTACATATTATCTTGAAAATGAAACCGAACGTTTTCAAACTTTCAACAACATAAGACGGAATATAGGTAAATATTGAAAAAATGATTTCATATATATAAGATGCACATAAAATATATAAAAGCGGATATCGATAGAAGATCATTGTATCGTGTAAATCGATGTTTGGATAGATGCTTTAAGTGATCAAGTTTTGTTATAAGAAGAACCCTTTTTAAATCTAAAACTTGTATATACATACAGAAACACACATACACACATGATACATATAAATATATATATATACATATATATCAGGTAGGCTGAAAAGTTCGTAGGTTCACAGAAAAACTCTTTTTTTTTATAGAATTTGATTTTATTATTCAATATAGTTGCCTTCGAGGGCGATACAACGATTTTTATTTTTATAGTACGATATGTCTTTAGCTTCAAAATAGGCTTGCGGTCCACTCGGCTGACCTATCGACGCAAAAATTCGGGTTTATTGGGACTGAGCAGCTCCAAACACTGCTTAGAATCATCAATTCGTTGTTGTTTTTGGTTTTGTGAACTCGCTGCGGCAGCCACATTGAACAGAGCTTTCGCATATCCAAATATTCATTCACGATATGTCCAACTCCTTCCTTTGATATCTTTAGTCTCAGCTATCTCAATCAACTTCAATTTACGGTTATCCGAAATTATTTTGTGGACTTTCTTGATGTTTTCATTTGTAGCAGCCTCTTTGGGTCGTCCATTTCTCTACGGTTGATTTCCCTGATGCAAAGTCCGAATAATGTTTATCAAGCCAAGCTTTGGTTTCAATAGTATTTTTTTCGCCAAAAACCAATGCTTTATTAACACACGAAATTCCTTTTTATCCATTTTTCAAACTAACAAAAGTTGCTTCTCTGAAAATGCTATAAGTCACATACAAATAATGCAACAGCTGTCCAATGTATACACGTGCCTTTTGAAAGTTAGGGCTAACTAAAAATCATATGGATTTGATACTAGTAGCGCCATCTATGTGTTAGCCTACGAACTTTTCAGTCCACAAGCGCCAAAAAGGCGCTTCATATCTCCATAATGATTTCTACTTTGTTTACCCAACGACCTCACGAGAAAACAGTCTCATATTGAATTTAAGAAATATTGTTAAAATCTATTATTTTATAAAGTTTTACATGATCCAATACACTGAACATCTCGATTTAAGGAAAACCTTTACTTTAGCATTAGACTTTGTTATCTAAATACGTATGGCTGTGTGCTAACCCGAAAACCCTTAAGCTTTAAGCTTAGGAAAAACACATAAAACTAACGCTGCCAATCTACGTATATATATATATATATATATTCTACATGCACACACTCGCATACAGATCCACAGCACTCCACTTCTCCTCCCGCCCCCACCATCCTTCCCCCCTTGCCATCCGTAAATGCTTTATTATAAATGTATACTCTTGTTTACATTTACTTATATATACATACATACCTGTTTGCGTTTTTATATGTTTTCAAACTTCCGTCAGCCTTTGAGAATAGCAAGAGAATGCAAACATTTTTCTTATTAAATGTTATAAGGTTTCTCTCTCTTAAATAGATACGGGTACGTAACTATTCATATTTTGCTTTAAACTAAAATGTTCTCCACATTCTTTGGAGAAATTGCTTTTATTGTTAAAGCATCTTCCGTTGAAGAAAATTAAAAAAGAAACCAAAAAAGTAGATTTAAGAGATTTTAGATTATAATAATGGAAAAAATGAAAAAAAAAAGACTTCATTTATAACTCTTAACACAGTATATCTTATGCTAAAAACATAATTTGAATTTATACTCGTTTAAAAAAAATTTTCGCAACATGGAGAATCATTTTAATAAGAATTCTTTCTATTGTCCCATATAATAGAGATTTTATCCAGAAATCATTATTCAATTTTTACGAATAGATAATAAAGCCGTAACTTTAAAATCACTTTGTGGAAGGATGCGAAATGCTTCTCGGATCAACTTACATTAAAAAAAAAAAAAAAAAAATATCCCGATCATTAATGGGCAAGAAAAGCTTTCTTTCATTTCTGTTTTCGGTTTTTTTTTCTCACTCAAGTATTTGAAAGAGTTTAAAACCCAATCATACAGTGAAAATGTTGAATTTTTTGCATTTCTGCTATAGTTTTTATTACTGTTCATTCACTGTTGTCTTTCTTTCCTTCGTTTTGTTTTATTGGCTGCCCGTTATTGTTATTAACCTGCGGCTGAAGTATTGAAAGTTATTTTTGCTGTAATTCAACAAGGACTGTCACTCATAACAAAAAGGATATGTTCGGCTTAAAACGAAAATTGAAATATATCTTAATTGCTTACATATTAATCTGTTTGTATTGTATAGCATTATGCTCTGTAAAAGTGCCAGCATAAAATTTCCAGAACCAAAGGGTTTAAATCTTCTTAAAGCGCAACATCATTGCAACAGATAAAAAAACATATTTTTCACAATTTTTTCTTTTTTTAGTTTTGTTTTATATAAAAGCAGAGTTTTTATAGAATATTGAAGAAAGTTATTAAGCATATGTGTTATCTTAAGTATTAAAAAATATATATTTTTGAAAAGTATTAAAAATCATCAAAATAATACCGGGAATATTCTCACGAGGTATCTTTGAAGCTCCTAACTGTGGTTGGTGCAATTTTGAATCTAAAAAAAATGAAAACCTGATCTACACGTTTCTATCTAGTGCAACACATAAAAGATTTTAAAAATAATGGGTTGGCAACTAAGTAACTTCCGATTTCACTTATAGATGACTCCCACTCCCATTTTTATGATATCCGTAAATATTATGATATTCTTCTTCTTATATATGTCAGCTGTCATCCTTGTCGAACTTTACAAGTTCATTGCATAGAAATTTTCTTAAAGTTTTTTTTTTACCTCAACATTAATATGGAGTGCAAGCGTGAACGTTTCCGCCATATTTTGATTTATTATTTTCGTAAAAGAAAGAACGCAGCGCAAGCCGCAAAAAAGTTACGTACTATGTATGGTAATGAAGCCCTTAAAGAAAGACAATGCCGAAAATGGTTCGAAAAATTCCGTTCTGGAGATTTTTCTCGTAAAGATGACCAATGTTCAGGTCGACCAGTTGAGCTTAACCATCATCGAAACGGGTCGTCCTGTAACTACACGGGAGATTGCAGAGAAATTAAATGTTTCACATACAGCCATTGAGAAGCATTTAAAACGTGTCGGTCTCGTTTGAAGCTGGATATTTGGGTTCCGCGCGATTTGAAAGAAATTCATCTGATCAAGCGCATTAGCAGTTGGAAATTATTACTTAAACGCAATGAATTTGATCCGTTTTTAAAACGAACCATCACTGGAGACGAACTGTGTACAACAATGTCAACCGAAAACGATCTTGGTGCATGCCTAATAAGTCATCGCAAACCACTTCAAAGGCACTTATTTAACAAAAGAAGATTTTGCTGTCAATTTGGTGGGATTGGGACGACCCGTGTATTTTGAGTTGCTTCCAAGAAACCAAACCATTAATTTGGAGGTCTACTGTCGGCAATTGCACAAATTAAATTCAGCGGTCAACGAAAAGCGACCAGAATTGGTCAATCGTAAAGGTGTCATTTTCCACCAGAACAATGCTAGGTCGCACACTTCTTTGACCACTCGGCGAAAATTGATGGATCTTGGTGGGGAATTGATATAGTCCTGATCTTGCGCCATCCGATTACCACTTAATTCGATCCCTGGCCAACTCCCTATGTGGCAAAACTTTCAACGAAGAGGACACTGTAAAATCTCACTTAACTCAGTTTTTGGCCGAAAAGGATCAGAATTTCTACGAGCATAGAATTTTCAAGTTGTCAGAGAGATGGCAAAAGGTCATCGAAAAAAATAGAAAATACATTGTAGATTAAACTTCATTCCAAGTTAAAAAAAAAGCCTTTTATTTTATTGAAGAAATCCGTAATTACTTAGTTGCAATTCCAATATTTATTTTTATGTGATTATAACGAGTATTTTAACGAGAAATCAATTTTATACGAAAAAAGCTTTTTGTTAATAAATAATGTTTACATTAACTTTTCGGAAATCCACTTCTTGCTACATCTTAAAATGTTGTTTTAAGGATATTCTATACAAAATTTGAATAAAAAGTATGAAAATTAAGGGATTTACGTTATAGGCCGTTTCGAAACATCGCTGTTTCGCATAAAGCGCAATTAAATTGTGTAGAAATGCTTTTTTCTTCTATTATATTTTATTTTATATATATATATATATATATATATTTATTTATTTATTTATTATTTTATATTCATATATCTACAATTCCGAGTACCATGAAAGTGCTCTTCCGTATTCAAATATTCTTGTTCATTATTCTTCCTCGAGCATTTTCAGTACAGTCGAATAAAGTTTCAAAGCCCGATTCGCATGTTTCACATTTTACGTTTTGCGAAATGACAAAGAATATTATAAAAAAAAACAAATTTATAACTCAATAGTCTAGCTTACAATTAATGTCCAAAAATTCATCGTACAGTTGTTATCTGTTGGCAGAGCCATCAATTCAACGGTTGTTGCAATGAAGCTATACTATCGTAATTTTGTTTGAAGAAGTTTATTAGAGAAAAATAAAAATTAACAGATAAGACGATAGACTGTAAATTCCCCGCAGAGATCCATTTGACTCGGGCAGTTTCCCTTTGGAACGCTTGGAAAAAAGCCCGAAATTTCAAGGAAAAGGTTTCCTAGACATAAAGACTTGTTTTTTTTCCACATTTTTGAAATAGTTAATATATCATCCTGGATGCAAAAGCAAACTTCATTGTCTGGAAAATTCACAGTGATGGTGGAATATTACTTCTTCTTCAATATATTTAAAGTAAAAAAAATGAAAAAGAGTTATTAATGTAATGTGATCCTTGCATACGCACGTTTAACACTTAAAGTATATAAAAAAATGTTTTCAAAATTCTTAAGAATAAAACGGATCCGTAGCGGCTTTTACAAAACAGACACTTTTTCTCCTTAACCACTCTTACACCTAAATATTCTTTGAGACTATAACTTAAAATCTAGATTCTCTAGAAAAATTGATATTTTTTGTTTAAAAATTATACGAAAATCTGCCACAGAATAGACAAATTCAAATTTTTAATTTAGTTAAAGAAATGACTCGATGCTCGATATTCGTATTTTAGAAAAGTCGCAAATCAAAAAAATTGAGTTCAAGATTTCAAATTTAAATTTTGACTACATTTTTGTCTTATCTGAATAAACTTAGATTTTGATTAGATATATTTATATATATATATGTTTGTTTTACAGTTTTGAAGTAAACGTGAATAGAACGCACTTTTGATTGAGACTTCATTTAATCAATTCGCTTTTCAATATGTGGTTTGGTCGTTCCCACTATATGTGGAATACAAATATCATTCAAATATCCTCACGAGACATTTTACAGGACTGAACCCTTTTAAAATCGGTCATAAAATGACAGTCTCTTTCTTTCTTTGAACTGTTTATACTACTTATAAAAATTTCATTCCAACAAATTCTGCAGCATCCTAAAAGTTTTTGCACAAGAAATTTTATTTCTCAAACAAAATTTAATACAAATTCTTTGGTCAAAAAAATCATTGATTATAATAATCGAGAAAAATGCTTTTTATATCGTATAAAATCAGGCGCAACTGAAGCGCTATATAATGCGATTTATGATATGAATTTTAATACATTTTCATTCATTTTCCTTTCGTGATAAACTTGCAAAATTAAAAATTATTTTTGAAATTTAAATATGATAGCGTTTAAAAAAACTGGAAACACTTGACTTTAAAGATAACTAAAATTTTGTTATTTATCTTATTATGTTTGTAAAGTATAATATAATTGCTTATAAAAATCGAAATAATCTGTGGTTGCGTTTCTTACTAAATAAGAGCCTTAACGCAGTATACGAAATATTCTGCAGTAAGTGCTGTTAAATTTCATATCTAAACACAATTTTATTAAAAAAAAAAAACGTTTATTTAATGAAAATATGAAAATAAAGAAAAAATATTCAATTTGATTTGCATACATCTATTAAAAAAGAAAATTCAATCATTAACATAAACGACATGCGAGTATGTGTCTTGATTGAAGGACAACAACGTATGTGCCCGGAAACTTCGGAATTTAAAAAGAAGACAAACAAGGAAAATAATAAGAAATGAAAAGCAAAGAAATAAACACAAACTATAAAAAGAAACTGTATTAATAAATTCCATAGGAAGAAATACAAAATATTCAAAAAGGAGGCAAAAATCAACAAAACATGCAAAGGAAAAGACCTTAACAGCAAAATCATGTTATAAAAATTACTTAATAAAGTTTTGCTACAACTGTATACGTACATGAAATAAATAAATAAGTAAATTTATTTTATAAATATAAATAGAAATAGAAATATAAGTAAACATATATATATATATATATTGAATATATACATTGTATATGTATTGTATATGTATATATATATAGATATGTATGTATATATACATATATATATATACATACATATATATACATACTTTATATATATTCATATACACGTATATATATATACGTACATATATACGATCATATGTTATGTGGGTTCAAAGTTTAGTTGTGAATACGGTAACTCATTAATAATTCATTAGAAAACATTGTAGTTAGTATCCGTATTATTATTATTATTATTCTTGTTGTTACTACTACACTATTAAAACGTACCAATCTCGTTCGCTATAATAATATTTTGAACATTTTCAGGTCGAGACCTTTATGCTAAATACAAATACATTTATATACTTATGTTTATATGTATAGAGAGAGAGAAACGTTTATTGAAAATTAACTTGAATTTCTCTACACACAGATAACTGTCTGTTTTTAATAGGATTTTATATAGTATTTTCAACTCTTGCCAATACTTAACTTTATGTTTGTTTATGTGTATATATGTAAATGCACGGAAATAATAATATGTGTATATGTGTACATATATATATATATAGAAACATTCTTATTATACATGGAACCTAATATACATATTTTACCTACTGATTTACATATTATGCACGCGTGTGGTAAATTTGTGCTTTTGTTAAGCCGAAGGGTCAAAATGTGTAATAGTAGTTTGTGTGTATAAGAAGAAAGGAAAATACAACAAAAAATAAGAAAAAGAAAAGAAAAACGTATATAAAAAGCTTAACAGCAACACTCAAGTATGTTAAGGATTTACGCCAACACATTTCATACGATGACGATGATGGCTTATGAGATGTTAACGTCCGTAAAACATTTGAATAAATATGTATGTGTGTGCGTATACCTACAATATACTTAACTTTTAGTAAAATATGTGTTTGGGAATCTGCTTTAACTTACTTTCATCTCCTTTACTTTCTACTCCACTCTCTCTCTCTCTATCTATCTATCTGTCTCTCTTTCTTTCCTTCTTTCTTTCTCCTTTTGTGCCTTTGTATATACGAAGTTAATATACCTTAAATGCAACGGTCGTTAATAGTATATTCTATATCCCTCAGCTTTTATTTTTTCTGTCAGGGATGTGCTTTTCATGAGCAAGCAACATAAATTTGTTTATCATATTATTGTTGCTGTTGTGGTTGTTATTGCTGTTCTTGAAATTGAATTTAAAATTTAAACAATTTCTCCTTTGAAAGGTTTGAAACAGACACCCACTCCTTTATTATATTACAATTTTCTGTAAACACATCATGAAATAAAAAAAGAACAGGTCAGGAACTTGACATTATCTATGAGCTTTTGATTGATATGAAAAAAAATTTTTAATATTTATTAAAATATTTTTATTTATTTTTTTTTTTTTTTGTTGCCTTTTAATTATAGGGACATCAAGGACAGCATGGACCCTCCGGTCCTAAAGGAGAACCCGGCCAACCGGGTATTCCTGGAATTTCTGGAGCACCCGGTGCAACAGGTCTGAAAGGTGATAGGGGACTACCCGGTGAAATAGGTCCAATGGGTCCAGCCGGACCTCCAGGGCAAATCGTTTACGCTGACACACCATTCGGAACTCAAAATGTTACCCAGTGCATGTGTCCTGCCGGGCCACCTGGTGCATTTGGCTCCCGCGGTCCGCCGGGTTATGATGGATCACCCGGTTTGAACGGTGAACCGGGTCCAGCTGGTTCGATCGGTTTGACCGGCCTGCCTGGTGCAAAAGGCGAGAAAGGCGAAAAAGGTTTGCGTGGTTTGACAGGACCGAAAGGTGATCGGGGACCTGAAGGTCCACCAGGACAGGCCTTTTTCGCCGGTGGTTTCGAAGGCATGGCTACGAATGGCACGAAAGGTGATAAAGGTGAAAAGGGTATGCGTGGTCGTCGCGGCAAACCGGGAACAGCTGGACCCATAGGAGCTCCGGGCAAACCAGGTCAACTTGGCGAAATGGGACATTCGGTAAGATATAAATCTATAATCTAATATACTTACTTTTTAGAAATTTTTATTAGGTAATTTTGATATTGAAAATAGAATAGAGATAGTCTGATGAAATCTATTTCACTCCAATAACTATTGTATTCTGCACTATTTCATTCGAAAAGCTTGCAGACAAATAAAAAAAAAATCCCTTTAAGAACGGGATTTCTAACATAAATATGACAATATATTTTTAACTTTAAGTATTTTAGTTAGCCATTTGGAGTCATTATTGCATTGAAACTTTAGAGCGCTATAGTAATTATTTGCAATGAAAAATTTACATAAATGATACAAGTCTTAAATTGTTGAAGTCAACATTTTCAGTTTCTTATAATTGTTTCATTTTTTGTACCATGAAGAATGGGGTTTGCTTATTTGCAGCGTCCAGAAGGAATCTTCGCAGACTCTATAAAGTATACGTATTCTTGAACAGCATCAATACTTAAAACCAATTTAAGCATATCCCTTCGTCCATCTGCGTAATGTTCCTGCTAAACATCACTTCTGGCCGCAAGAATGAAGACATCGGCTTCAAATTCATCAAGAACTTTTGATAGTAAAACTGAATTCAATCATTCAAAAGATACGTATACAGTAAAAAAAAAACCCCGTTTTCCGGGCATTTTGCTCACCAATCATAAAGTACAAGAGGTACTCAATAAAATCTTCTACCGTATTCCATAAAAATGGAGAAAATCTCCCACACCCACTGGAGTGTCAAAATTTAATTTTTTTTTCGACCTTTTCTCCAAAAAAAAAGAAAAAAGTCGAATATAATTTTGTTAATTGTCATGTACTAAACACGTGTTTGTGTACGCATCACATCAATCTGGGACCTGGTTCTGATCAAGAAAATTTATTGATTGTGATACTTTTGAATACTAAAAACGAAATCACAAAATCATTAGAGTTTATTACCATTCTTTGGTAGTTAATATGAGTATTTAACGTATTGCTTGAGATTATCTTAACCTTTTTTATACTCAAAAGTGAAGTTTGATAGATGGACCATAGAAGGAATGTAAAATTTATTTTTAGAGTTGATTTTTTACAGCAAAAGAACGATATTAGAGTGCTCCGCCCGAACCAAATACAATTTATTTTATGTAAATCCTTAATAGATTATTATTATAACATATTTTCGAAAGGTAAATAAAGGAGGATAAAGAAACAAAAAATGATATTTGCAACGTGTAGCTGTCACTGCCTTTTAATAAGTTTATTCTGAAAGGCAATAGCTGTACTTAAAAGGATCCAAACTTAATGTACTTAAGTTAAAAAATTTTCGTTGCAATGTTCCTTCTTTTGTTTACGTAACGTAGGTTAATAAATGTGATTTTTTCTATGGCCATTGTACTAAAATTTTCACAGTAGTAATAATTAAATGTCAACTCGTAATCTCAAAATCTCTCATTAAAAGAAAGCGTACTTTAAGAAAAACAAATGACGAACTTAGCAAAATTCGGACATTAATTCGTAAAAGAGATAATATCTTTATCGCGAGTGCAATCTCTGTTATTACAACAAAAAAGCTCTTTTCTATATGAAATCGTAAAAAATATTCATATATATGTATATATATATATTTGTGTAGGTATAGATGGATCAGCAAAGACATTACTTCTTGTTATCAGTATTGTTTTTCTTTTTTGTTTACAATTTTTTAATGCATTTTACCCAGGAACTACCGCATTTATGTCGCGCCATGTTGTTAATACAATAATCATGTTTATGGTACAAACCATCATCATTGTCTTCTCATTCTTACAAAAAATCAAAAAAAAAAAAAAAAAGGAAAGCTAAAAGAAAAATAAACGCACACAAAACTGAACCCGAATGTGTAAATGCATTATGCAGCAAAAAGAAGATTGTTTTCGTGATGATGATCAGAATTTTTTATTATTAAAGATTCGAAAAAAAAAACCGTAATACCGTTGCTTTTACGAATTGCTTTTGTACGAATAAAAACAAGAAAAATGAGAACAAATTTTAACACAAAATCATGCATACGTAAGCACACACATACGCGCGCGCATTAAACAAATAAAACAAAAAAAAAAGGAAAATAACACAAAAATTGTACAAAAACATTAGTTAAGTAATATGAGTTGTCAACCTTGATGTCCATGTTGCAAACGTCCGTCTCACACTATTCTTCTTTCTCCTTCTCCCTCTTTTTCTCGACCTTCTCATACTTGTGCTGTCGTCTGCTTTTCTATATTTTGCTTCTTTTTTTATTTAGTTTCTTTTGGGTAATTTGTGCTGCTGGTAGATTCGGTAAAACTACACAAAAGGGGACGATGAAGTGAAAAACAGAAAAAAAAAATCGTCTGTATTTAAATATGAAATAAGTAAGTTTGGTAGCTAAGGGCAAAGTTGTGTTGAATGGTCGTTTTTTTCCTTTTTTTTTTTCAAATGCTTAGAATTTCAGCAACCATTTACTCTTGTTTTAGGTCAGTTGTTGTGTGCATTCGCTGATGTTGGTGTATCTGGCTACTGAATGCATGCATAAGATTTTGGTATAATATCATCAGTAGCATCATATAATATATATATATATATATATATATATATATAATATATATATACATATTTTGTTTTGGTTTTATATGACTATGCTAGTTACACAGTCAGTTGTATAGCTTTGGCGGAGACTATACATATTTATATATATATTTATATATATATATATATATATATATATATATATATATATATATATATGTGTGTGTGTGTGTGTGTGTGTGTGTGTATACATATGATTCTCTCGGCATTTTAATAGTTGTGGAATGCGGGATTGGTGGCCTGATCAGAAAGGTCTCCACACAAATTTGTTAAAACAAAAAACCAAGGCTTTTAAATAAATTTATAGAGTTTTATTTAACTTTACTATATACATTTAATGAATCAAATTTTCTGTCTCATTTCTAGAATTTAATATTATACTAAACATTTTGTTGCTCTCTATTTTTATAGGGGCGACCAGGTATACCAGGCCCTAAAGGCGATATGGGATCAAAAGGTCAAAAAGGTGAAGCAGGTGGACGTGAAGGTGTAAGTATTCTTTGTGTTATCATTCAATTTTAAATAAATAAAAAAAAGAATGAAAAGGAATCAAAACAAATAAAAGCGTTATATTCGCATTTCGAGAAAGTTTTGATCGTCATTAGTATCTAGCATAAATGGCGTATGAAAATTTTAGTTTTTGTTAAAAATTGACCGTGTCCTTTGGTTAATATATTTGATCAATATTTGTTTTGATTTATTATTTAAATACAAAGTTCTTATTTTTCCATTTTTGTACATAGTCAGGACGATTTATTTGTTTCGACTAATGCTTACAAGACATAGAAATATCTCAGCGGAGAGCGCACATCTATTACTAATCACAGTGCTAACTTTCGCGTAAAAAATATTATCACTTTTTTTTGTTTTGTCTATAAGACATGTCAAGAATTGAACACTCTCACTCATTTTTATATATATATTATTTTATATATATATATATTATAACGAAGGATGCAATAGATTTGATTTTCTTTTCGAAATGTCTGGAAATACGCCTCAACCTGATCGTAAGGTGTATATATTCTTTATTTAAATTAAAATTTTTAATCAACTTACTGCTCTTCCCGATTGTCTACTGAAACAACAACTGCAATAAAAATTGGAACATGTCATATATATGTTATGTTATTAGCAATGCCAACAACAGCAAGCAGAAAACTATAATTTATCTTTCAAAAGTAGGCCTAAATATTTCCCCATTGATCAATCGGGAAAGTGTTGCTTTCATATCGTGAAGATGAAATTTCGGCACAAGGCTTACTTGTTCTTTTATTGCTCTTGTTGGTTGAAAGAATCAGTCATAATTCAAAAAATCCATAAGGTTCCCCTATATATCTTCGTTCTATATATCTCGTCGTTGCAAATGAAATGATAATTTATTTTCTTTCTTTAGAAAGCAATGAGTTTATTATTTTGGAATGAATACAAAAATAAAGCCGTTTAGTTTTATCTTTCTATTGCTGCAACATTAATAAATTGAATTGAATCCTTCCAACCTACAGAATATATAGAACAATATTTATAAGTAATAAATTACTATTTTTAAATAATTAACGGGAGGACTTCATTTTTTGTTTTCTTTTTATTATTATGGTAACATTATATTTCGTTCTAGTAAATAATTCAGCATTTATAGAAAAAATATATATACGTATATATAAAAGTTTTACATAAAATTATTTGTGACCGCGAAATACCGAACTAAACTTTTGTAAGCCTTCAATGCTCGACGCAAACTGTTACGTAGTTTAAACGAAATTAATATGCCATTATTGCAAGTAGTAAATAGAAAAATGATAACAACATCAAGTAAAAAAAAAAAAAAAGAAACTCTTTAGTCATTTAAACCTCAAAAAAAAAAAGAAAATAAGTAAGCAATGCTAATAAAAATTACTTGAAACCATAAATTGCTTAAATATTTGAAATCTTCAAAAATATGCTCAATTGAGATTTCTTCAACTTAAGTCTAGCGGAATGGATGACAGTTCTTCAAAGAAAAAACTTTTATTTCTTCCCCAATAGACCACAAAAAATATCAAATGACGAAACCATTTTTCCATTTTTTTTTTTTTCACAATCATCGTTGCCATCATTCATGACTGTATGTCCGCATAGAGATAAAATTTGCTGACTGCTAATCTAAATTTATTTTCGTTTTCATTTCGCTACTTTTTCTCAAACAGTCAGGTACACAAAAATACATAGATACTTAGCTTTATACTATGTAGATAAGCACGCTTTGTGTATATATATATATATATATATATGTATATATATATACATATATATACGTATATATATATACATATATATATATATATGTGCATACAAACATATATTTTAAGTCGTCTCCTCTTACATTATGAATGTTCGAAATATGATAAGAATAAATAAAGGAAAACGAAAAAATAAAATTTAGAAAAAAAACCCGACACTTAAAACAAGTTTGCATTGATGCAAATTGAAATGTTGTGTTTTATTTCTTTTTTTTTTTTTGTTATTTCTTTACTTATTTGTATATGTTAACTACTGTTTCCGCTTACAATTTGCCTTCGATGTTGCGCGCAGTGCAATCAACGTCAATTTAAAAAATGTTTACTTAAAAATATATTTCAGCTTAATGATTATAGGTTTACTACACTCAAAAATCTCTCTAAATTTTTTAATTCAAAGCGCCTTAATGGCAAATTATGAGAATGTCAATACTAACTGTTTTTCCTAGACACTTCAGCCTTCAAATCCATATTTAGATATAACGTTGATTTTATTTATATAAAAAACATAACATATATTTGCAATTGAAATAAATTTAAAAAATTCAAGAAAATAATAACAAAGTAAATAATGGAAAAGAGGGTAAAAAGGGTAATAGCCATGTAAAAAACTAATGCATAAAAAAAAAAAAGGAAGTATAAACAATAAATAGCGAGTAAAATATTTTGAATAGTAAATAACATAAAACGCGAGTGGCAAGTACTGATTGTCGTATACATATATTGCGTTTCCCCAATTTTAGGCCCTAGAGATAATGTTGATGCCTAATATACCTGACAACACTAGGCTGAAATGACAACACTTACAAAAGGTGGCATTTCAGCTTAAATTTTGTGTGAAAATAGCTTTCTAGTTCTTTGCTCATGTAAAACGTTATATTAATTTGATATTGAGTGAAATATCTATGAAATTCTTTTTTACTCTAAAGAACGTAAAAAAAGAGCAAAATTATGAAGTGTACGGTGAAAATACTGTGAGTGGTTCGCTCCATTCCATTCCGGAAATTTTAAAGTGCAAGATGCACTTCGCTCTGGTCGGTCAAAACTTTACAACTGGGGACCGGCACACAACCTGTCAGGAAATAGTGGAGGCATTAAACATCAACCATATGACAGTTTAAAATCTTTTGAAAAGAGCTGGTTACAAAAAGAAGCTCAAAAATATGTCGACAAACCGCGAAGAAATAACACATCGCCCAACCTATTCTATTGTAGTTAAAGGAGGTAAAAAAACTAAAACAACAACGGAGAAGTAATGGTAGCAGTAGTAGATCTTCAAAGAAGAGACGTTTAGATAGCTGTATACTCTCCTTACTATTCTACTCTCAATAAAATATAGATATACTTTATCAACATACAACATATTCAAACGATTTAGCCAAAAGCATCAATCTGTTCTATATGTGCTTTTGCTAGTGTTATTGTTTGAGGACATTATTTTTCTGAAGGTTCTTGAAACGTGTCGGGTCTGGTTTTAGTTGACATTAACGGAAAGTAATTGAGTTCCACTCAACAACGTTTATATATATACATAATATTCAACTATTTTATAAATGTATGAAGTACATCCCAAGTTCACCAAGAGAAATATGACCGCATTGGCCGTCCATTGAGTTAGGTTAGTCAATTTAAACTCATATTTCATTGTCTAACATTACTCTTACGGCGACATGTTTCAGTTTAGAGCAAAAATGTCACTATTAATTGAGTTGTTGTTACGTTGTCTTAGCGAATTTAACATTGACGTTGAGAAAATAAAAGAACTTGTAAACTTCTTTCTGCAAAAGATTTCACTAATTATCTTGTTTTACTGTTGAAGGTCTTTTTTAATATATTTCCTGCATTTCCAATTTAAATGATTTTTTTAAATATTTTTATTATTAACTTTTTAGTTACGTTTAGATCCTACGTTTATCATTAATTTCTTCATATCTCTAATCAACTCACTCGTTTCGATCATTGTTAAGCACAAAAAGACATATGATACGAACGTTACGAAACTGTACGAAAACTTTTATTTGTTACTCAAGAGATTTGCGATTGCAGATTGTAAAAAACTCGGCAGCTTACATATTAGATTTAGTCTAAATAAACTTGAACATACTATAAAATAAAAAAGAGATTTTCTTGCTATAACAATATTTTTAGAACCAATATTAAAAAATAACCATATAATAAATTAGTCTCCTCGATTGTAGACAGCAAGTATTAATCCATTGCACTGTTATGTGGACAATTCGTTTTGCGACCAGGAAAGTCTGTTGACCTCACAGTGAGTTCATAGTGAAAACATTCAATGTTTTTAGACAACCTTAAATCCCAAATTCATATAGTCGTGTCTATCATTCCGTTCCTGTATTCGTCTCAATATTATCAACTTTCTTAAGATCGCAGTTATTAGGATAGAAAACGTAGACCAACACATTTAATTGAAATCGAAGGATTCAATTAGATTAAACTAATGTTACCACAAGGAAAAAAACCCAAAATTTGATGGAAAAGAAACAGAAGTTCGAATAAAGCGCGTCTCAATAAGTTCATAGGATCCCGTACTTTCTTTTGCCATGTTACGATTGTTGTGATCTATTCGTGATACGTTGCGTTCTCTTGATTTTAAATACTGTTGTATACTGCTTTGTACTGTTATATAATGGTATATGCTAGTAGATACCGTTATATACTATTATTTGCTGCTATGTATTATTATATGCTATTGATCCTGTGTCATTTTTAAAGACAGACGAATATTATACCATGCACATCTCAAAAAGCGTACGCCATAACTGTCCCAGCCGTTTGCAGTCTACTTGACTAACTGCCAATTGAACTCTTGAATATAGTCACGAGTCCGTGTTTCATCGATTATCTCATATCGCGGAAGAAAATCCTTTTTATTTCGCCTAAACAGCTCCAGACAGCGCTTTGAAGACATTGTTGCTTTAGGTCAAACACGGTATCCACTTTGAAAAGAGTCTTCTCATGAGAAAATCTTCATTTAAAATAGTAAATGTACTATCTTCCGATATCATTAAGGTCTGTCTCAGTTGTCTCAACTTCATTTTCTTTTTTTAATGTTTAATGTTTTCTGGGACAACTACCGAATTCGGGCGTCTAGCGCGTTTAGCATCATGGGTGTTCATACGGTCACGTTTAAAATCAACAAATTACTTCTCTATCATTTGTCTCAACAGAACAGATTCCAAATAAAACATTTCAAGCCACGATAATCAGATTTTTGCAGTTTTTTGAAAATTACAAAGAGAGGTAGCTTCACTAAAACAATTTGTAACTTATAAACTAATAATCGAAATGTCACAAAATTTTGAAACATTTCGTTTAAAAGTTAGTGAATAGTCATGACGTGACTTGAACAGTGACAATGTCTATATATCATCCTACGAACTTATTGAGTATTGTTTTATTTCTATCAATAACTTAGTATTACAGCATACATTGGTCTGAATTTTTGCAAAAATATTTATTGCATGGATTTCTTTAATATGCTTTGAAAACGTACTTAATGGAGTGAACAAAACAGTATTAAACTACAGTATTAAAAATGTTGAATAATTTCCACGAAGCGTTCGAAAGTTTGATTTCATTCTTTTGAAAAGCCCTCGTTGCTTAAAAGTATTTTTATTAAGCATGTCTTAACTATTTAACAAATGTTAACTTTTTGGCTTCAATTATTCATTGATATCTGCTTAGATTTTCCTCTTGAACCATCAATTAAGTATCAAAAGCAAATCTAAAACAAAAAATCTTAAATTTTTCTACCTGTAATAACATTTTCTTTTAATAGACATTTAACATGAAACAGTAGTAAATCTAAGCCTATGTATCAAGAAAATCATATACTAACAATGAGACAACAAACACTTGAAAATGTTATGGATTGACTGGTTGGTCTACAATTGTATACAAACGTAGGTTAGCGTTTGGTTATGATTCAAACTTAACGACTAATAAACCTACTTGTTTTAGCTGCATATAGCTGCATACATACAAGTGAACCAATTTTCTTGTGGCTTCAGTCCAATTCAAACGTTACGTAGATGCACTTAGTTCTTTGACTGGGATTATGGTTTTATTACCCCATCCATTACTCGTTTAATATAAAAGCTTACACATCTAAGAGTTGAACTCAATTGCAGCAAATGACAACTAATAACAAGAACAAATGAAGTATGAAAACTAAAGTTCATAAATAAATACAATATGATGACGTGAAAATAGTAGAAGCAAAGATAATCTTTTAGGGAAGTAAACGAAACATTTTGTCTGAGTTAATCGAAACTTAATTCTCTAAAAACGATAGATACACATACAAGAAAAAAATTATTCTTTGTTCTCTCTCTACGCGATGTTCTTCTCCCAGATATTTTTATGGTAATTTGTGTCCAGTTCATGTATGACTGACTCTATGTTTATAGTTTTAGGTAATAAGTATTTGACAGAAAGTAACGCAAAGCAGTGCGTTGCTATTTTGTATCCAGATGGTTATAAACATGTCTTGACGACGAACAAATTGAAAAGAGAAAATTCATTAAGCATTCACTGCGGCCATAGAACAAGATCGTTATCTTCTTTAACTGCTTCAACTTCATGTTCAAATGTATTTATTGATTAGGCAACCATGCACAGGTAGTCGAGCAATTATTTCATGATTCTCGAATTGAACGACGCTATGCTGTACTGTACACAAAACTTGTGAATTGATTCACACATTGCTAAGCAAAGAAAACTTTAATTGAAATGTGATACGAACATGTTTTAATTAGTTAATGATATGCATACATATATATTTTTATCGACAGCCTAAAGGTGACAAAGGTGACCGTGGGCAAGATGGTCGAGATGGTTTGCCAGGACCACCGGGCTTGCCAGCCCCAGCAGGTGAAGGTGTTCAGTATATACCTATGCCAGGACCTCCTGGCCCACCTGGACAACCTGGCCAACAAGGACCTCCTGGCTTACCAGGTTTGTCCATCTCAGGACCGAAAGGTGAACCAGGCATGGATACACGTTTCTACGGTGATACTTCCTATTACGGCAGACCCGGTAAGTTGAATTTCAATTAAGAATATTTTTTTGAAAATCTAAAGCTTGTGCAACCCTTTTAAAATCATTCTTATCTTAACCTATACTCATTAACTTGTATTTTTCATTGTAATTAAAATACTATCCTGCATTATAATAACCTAACGATGTGTATCTATGTATTTTTCATCATGTAAATGCTGGATATAACCTCTGCCCATTATGTTCGAACTCATCTTCAGATGAACTTAAAGCTTTACGTGAACTACAAGATTTAAGAGATCGCCCAGACAGTACTTCGGGTAAAAAAGTTCTCGTTTTCTTCTTATTGTTATTAAGTTTATGTTTTCCACTTTGCACACTTTCCTGTTCAAATCATGCAATACTTCAATTTGTAAATTCGTTCATTGTATTGTGAAATGCTGTTTACAACAATATAACATTTTCGCTTCTTTTTTTTTAACTTTGCTGATGCCGTTGCCATTGTCATTCCAATATACTTTTTATACGCTTTAATTCACTCACGTTTCTAATTTATTTTTTATTATCATGTAGTTTTTATAAAATTTAGTTTTATGTTTGAACAAAAAAAATATATGAGTATCGAGAAGAATTACTTCGGAGAAGCGAAAGTTAAATTTGTTGAAAAATTCAAATTAAAAAACTTTAAATCATTTATGCTTTTTGTGTACACTCCACTACCTGAAATTCATTTAATGCTTTTAATTAATTTCTTAAATGTGTGCATCCACTTAAAAGAGACCTAATCGTCAATAGTTGACTTAAAACTTTACGTCGATTGATTAAAGAAAATCAACGTTTTTTTTCTTCCCACTTTCCGCTTTATTGCTTTCCTTAAAAGATTACTTCTGTCGAGATCCACATTTTTTCGCATCTGTTCATGCATTACTTCGGTACTTACGTTCGCAACAAACCATTTTGGACGGTGTTTGGCCAATGCATGCTAGGTTCATGATTAACCAAAAATATGAAGCCCTTTCGTTATTGTGAGTTTAAGTAACCCAATCGACGTATCCTTGCAAGATTAATTCTTGGGGAGAGATCTTAGTTCATTTTTTTTAATTTAATGAAAGTGTGTTGGCGGCCTAAATACATATCTTTCGCAAGATGGAAAATTCGACTTATTGAAACTATAGCAGCAACATCCCTATAAGAAGCTCTTGCGATTTCTATCAACACTAGCGCTTTCATAAAGCAACGCAAGCAAAGTTGTCTGCATATTTCATGTTAGAAGCAGTCAAATCTCTGACAGAATAACTCGTTATCGTAACCTCAGATATTTCAAGTAAAAAGAGTGATTGCGCACAAATTAACTAGTGTACTTAAACTCAAATATTCATAGAGCGCCCATATAATAACCATTAGAACCATAAAGTACGACTTTGAAACTAATCGATGGCGTACCGAAAATAATTCAAAATTCAAAAAGTATAACGAAACAAAAATGATTTTGATGCCAAATAATGCACATAGCGATTATGTTTCTTATCTAGTGCTGGGTTCAAGCATAGACTTTAATGGAGGCTGTATTGCTGAAAAAAACGATTACTTTGTATTACCACAGTAAAATATTACATTTTTATTGTTTTCTTTTTTTTTCTTTTTCTTAAGCACATTTTCCAAAATTTGATTACAGTATTTGCTAACAGATCTTGAAATAGCGCAATTACGAAATATAAGAACCATCAAACTAATCAAGAAATATTATGTCGCTCTATATATAAACAGTAAAACTGATTAAAACGCACTAAAAGGTTCAATTTTTTTGCCAGCTAATAAATTAACGAATTTGTTTGAATTAAATGAAAGGAAATAAATTAAACGCATTAACCTGAAAAAATAAATTAAAATGTAAGAAAAGACAAAATAACTTATATTCTCCATAGCCTTAAGTCTATAGAAAGAATCCCATATATACGGCTTCAGCAAAGCTTAACACACTTCTTGGATACTTTCCAACATCTTTATTATCATCATCACGATAAGCGTTAAGAGTATATAGGCTAGATACAAACTGAGCTGTTGCCAAGAATCCATTATTATAATTGCGCATTAAATAAGTAGTAATTCAACTTAAACATTTTTTTTTTTTTAATCAGAAAAAGTAGAATTTTATCCATATTTGGCATTTCGTTTGTTATGAGAAAATGAATCGGAAATCGCTTTATATATCGTATGTAAAAAATGAATCGTTGTAAACTCTTAAGTTTTCTATATATTTTTGGTACGTCGATAGATCCAAATGCCATTAAAAAAAAAATAAACGAAAAGATTTCTTTTTTTAATTAATCGATTATGCTCCATTATTTATTATAGAGACAATTGACAATTGACTCGCTGAATGCTTCAGATGCGCTGCAAAGCGTAATTAATTTTTTCTTTCTTTTTTTTTTGCCGTAAGCTTGGTTTTGACCCGCATCTTTTGGGGGTAAATCGCGAATTTTTTTCTTTTCTCTTTCTTTGAATTTTTTTTTTTCAATTAATTTTTTCTTTTTTATATATTTTTTTTTATATTACTTGATATTTTGATGGTGAATTTTATGATTTCATGTTTATTATGCCTTATTATGCACTAATTTGCACGCACAATAATATAGCAATTAACATCTCTCGTATAAATTTGTGAATAATACGGGGGAAGATCGTAAAATGTAAGGAACTTTTCAAAGTTCCAAAACTATATTTGGCTAAGTTTTCTTATAAAAAAAAGCCGCAAAAAAGTTGTACTGTATGATATATCATCGATATAACGATTAGCTATAGTTTCATTTCATCTTACCCTCAGCTTATCATACAGAAGGCACTGTTGGATATCAATGAATTCCGTACAAGCCGAATACAAGTTCTTGCTTTTTTATCATAGCGTCGATTCGGTTTGTTTAAATCTATTAATATTAAGTTTATCGTTGCTTGTTAAAAACCTAAATTAATCTAATATCGATGCAGGGTAGAAATCCTCTTTCGATACTATATTATTTCGTCTAAAAATAACGTAAATTTTTAACCAAAACTAACAACCTTATTACGTCTTATTTATGTCGCATTTGTTGGCCAAGCCAAACCAAAGTAATTGCGAAACAATAATCTTAGACGGACATTGAAGAGAAAATCTAAAATATCCCAAAGCGCATGTAATGTTTTCTTTATCGCATAATAAGCTTATGATCAAATTTGGCGGTAAATTTAATTATGCATTAGATTTAAGAATCTCAACATCACCAAGCGATATGTCAAAAAATATCAAAAATATTTTTCATCAACCCTCGTATATATAACATTTTACGCGATTAAAGCGCAAACCACAGCATGAAATGAAATAATAAAAATAAAATATATTTAACAAAAAAAATAAAATAAAAAAAAAAATAAAATAAAATAACAGAAACAATAATAATAATAAAACCCAAGAACTCGACAGTCAAGACAACAACAACGCCATCACTTTTTGTACAAAGAATCCAACACAGAGCTCATATTTTTACACTTCCGTTTTCCGTTGTTGGTTTTGTTGCGCATACACAACAATTTACACACAATATTGTTGATAGCTTTATTGCTATTGCTTTCATTCGTTCATTTATGCACTGATTTCATTTTTGCATGTTTTCATTCCTTTTCCATTTATTCTATTTTTTTTTTCTCTCTTTTCTTATTTTTTTATATTTTTTAACATTCCTACTTTGTTTATTTCATTTAACACAAATAAAATATCAAAAAAAAATGAAAAAAATATATACATAGAGCTCTCCGTACGTGCCCATATACATTGACATCTTACCTTTATATAACCATTTGTAATTTTTCCTCTGATTAATTTCGTTATTCCTTTTTTTTTTCATTTTTTCTTTTTACGTACTGTGGTATCAAATATTTTTATAAATTTTATGAAAATTGACGTTTATTTATTTATTTTTTTTTTCGAACAGGACCACCTGGCCCGCCAGGTCCACCTGGACCACCCAGTCATAGCAGAATGCCACAACATGATCGTGACGAAGAAGACGAGACACCGTACTATTCGGCCTCTTCGACATGGAATATGCGCATTGTTCCGGGTGCTGTTACATTTCCTAATATTGATGAAATGACGAAGGTAACGTCAAATCAATTGTTTACGCATAGTATAATGACAGGCTTGTGTGCATCTGGTATTTTCCTCAGTAATCCGCTTTCATTTTATTAAAACGGATTTTTTCTAACCGAAGTCAAAAAATGGAGGTATACTAATTTTGTTACCTCATTCGTAAGATATATCAAAAATTCTAAAAGTTGAAAGCAAAAGTTTTTGCATCGCATAAAAGATTAACTGATAGCCATAGAATAGTTTGAAAAGGAGCGTGACTTGCTCACAATAGAAAAACTTCGCTTTGCTGAAAATACGTTACAAATATTTTTAATGATCCACAATTTTAATCGGTGAACGAAAACGTTTTAAGTTAATATAATTTTCATGTATTTGCTAACGAGATAAGATATTTAAAATTCACTTTAGTACGATTGCAGCCAGCTTTCTCATATTTTTATTTTTCTTCTTACATATACATACACATATGTTATACTTAACTTAAAATATGCTAAGTTTCTCAATTTGCTTATATTGTTGTAATTTTGACCAGCGTGTAATCCTAAATCATAGCCATAAGCTTTTAGATGCACGTTTGTTTCCCCCTTGGCAGTTTTGCAGTTTCAAAAGCTAAAAGCAAGATTATTGGAACAATTGCAAAGAATTTCAATTATTTTACTTTCATTAATAATCTATAACTTATAAGAGATATTGCTGAATAATGTATTAGAGCCACTTCAAACTGTTAATGGATATTTAAGATTCGTCTTATGCCGAATAAAGTTCTCTTGCTTAGTTTTTTTTTTTTCACAAACATATTTTTTCATTTTTTTTTTATTTTTTTTTTTTTTTTTGTCAACAGAAATCCGCTATGAATCCGCCTGGTACTTTGGCTTATATTACAGAAGAGGAAGCTCTGTTAGTGCGAGTAA
>KK351022.1:1021081-1096591 GCA_000671755.1 Glossina brevipalpis | reverse complement strand
CTCTCTCTCTCTCTCTCTCTCTCTCTCTCTCTCTCTCTCTCTCTCTCTCTCTCTCTCTTTCACCCTCTATCCCTCTCTACCTTCTTTTCGTATTTTCATATTTTATATTCTCCGTCACTTATGATTAATTGATAATGGCATTTCAAATTTCTAATCTGTTCTAACGTCAATAAAAATGACCTATTGGTCTACAATCTGATTTAAATTATCTTAAAACGAATCACTTTTTCCTGCTTGACTACTCTAATTAAGGATAAGAAACAAATGTCAATGAAAAGAAAATAGATATAAAAGATTAGAACGAATTGAATCGAAAAACAAATGGCAGAAATTAACTTGTTTTACTAACATTATAATGCAACTTAAAGAAGAAAAACTGATATCTGGAATGCTTTTCCAACACTTGCTCTCCGATTTTTTTTAAAACTTTGCTATTCTATTTTTTCTCTCTTTTTTTGTCGTCTTTAACAGTTCGAAGATATAGAAAATTGCATGCATGTAATTGCACATATAAACATCATCGTGCTCTCTCACCCCTCTATACTTATTTTTTAGTAGTTTTTTTTTTTTGTTTCTCTCTCTCTTACTTAACACTTGAATAAACTCCTTCGACTAGCTACTACATGATAATCGTGGTAGTGGTAGTAAATCTTCCCTTTGCAACGTCATATAAACCGTTATTAGTGTTGAGTGAAAACTACAAGCAAAAGAAGCTGCTGATGCAGGAAAAGCAACAAGAAAAACAACAGTAAAAAATTGAATATTTATTTTACGAATTAACTTTGAGAAGCTAAATTGAATTCAAATCGATTGAGATTCTCCATAAAAGGCGAACGAACGCAAAAATAAAATCACATACAAATAAAATGAAATTTCCGTTAAAGAAAGAAAAAACATGAGCAATACGAAAAAGAAAACTTTATCGTTATCCGCTTGGTATTGATAATGAAAATGGCCAAAATAAATAAATAAATAAATAAGTAGTGCACAACATACCCACATACACAAGCAAAAGAAAAGAATTATGTGTATTCCTTATAATGTAATCATTGAAATGAAAGGAATATTTCTTTCATTTGAAGATATAACAACAACAAGACACTCAAGAAGGACCTTTTTATTGACACACAATCGAAATAAAAACGGAACATGGTAGAGGTGACTAATAAAAATTTCTTAAAATTGATTTTAAACTTGATAAACTGTGATTCAATTACGAATAAAAGTTGAGCAATTTTTCCAAAGAATTTCGTGTCTATTTAAAAAAAAATTATATTATAAAAAACTAAATTATAACAAAATCTCAGTCTTTCATTAATCGCTTATATGTGGCAGCAATTAAGTAGAATCGACCTGTATGTGCTAATCTTCTAGATAAACCTCATAAATCATATATTTCGAATCTCCAGATTAAAAAGTTACAAGTTATTGATAACGAAATGTTGAAAATTTTTGCTTAGCGATTATAAGCGTTATGTGTCATTAAATTTATTTATATTATTTATATTTCATTTAATTTACGAATCCAAATATAGTAGATAACACGCTACGGTTCCACTGCCTATTTTAATGATCTCTTGTACAGTAACAACAGACAGGAGATAATCCGATCATACCTCTCTAGACCTCTAAACGTCTCTATAATCAGTGTTTTTACAATGAAACCTAATAAATCGGAAGAAAACGCCCGAGGTTAAGTTGCACGCTTAATACATTTCATTTGAACTTACTATCAACTAATCCTAGAGTGTGAAAGTACATTACGTAGATTATCCCACTGGCAACATTTGAAAAGTAAAGAGCATTCAGAAGTATATGCAAAAGCATGAAGTTATGGGCCAACTTCATGACGCTCCTCTAATGTTCTATTTACCAATTTATTAAAAGCATTCTGATAGATGGCAGTTTTTTTTATTATGTATTTACATAATAGTGATGAGAAAGAATATTTTACTTCTTATGAAATAACTGAATTATTTTGGCAGAAAAATCATATAATACATGTATATGGAAACCAATCACAATTGAAACTATAACGTAAAGTGTTTCTTTCGAATACATCGAATACATGTCCTTTCTGCTTGCGTTCTATGAATTAAATTTGAGTTCTCAAAAACATTTTCAAATCCATTGCAACGTATATCAATAATACCTCCTTTCTGCTTGCATTCTGTAAATTAAGTTTGATTATCACGAAAAGAAAAAAAGACATGAAATCATCTACAAGGTAAAAACCAAATAAATCAAACAACATAGCTTCCATCGGCCAAATAGCCAATGTTGAATAAAAACCCATCCTTTTTACACATTTTTCTTAATTAATGCTTAATGCTTAAATCTTTCTCAACTGTTCAAGGTACTCCATATTAGATCATAAATAATTTATTGTACACAGAGACCAAAAAATAGTTATTATCAATGAAATCTTTTGCCATTTCATTTGGAATGAGCATCCGCCGTTGCTCGTATAAACATTAACACGTTGACTCTCATATACCACTTGCATGAATATCGTTGAAAAATTGACGGTTATTAAAAATATCTGTACTTTATAAGCCCTCATTGCTCATTTCTTTTGTTACCCGTAAAATAATGAAGTAAACTAATTACACATGAATATATAATATTTACCGTTAATCAAAAAAACCAAAGAAAATAATAGTGCAAATTTCAAAAGAAAATGAAATCGTTTCGCTAAAGTTTTCCTTAAGCTTTACGCATGTTTTTTTTAAAGGATATAATAAATTTTTATTTTTCCTTTACTGATTAATAAATTTTACTATTTCATGTCAGTTTAAATCTTTCCTTTTAAACTTTTAGAAACGATAATTAAATTTTCATGCTTTCTTCATCGTCAATCATGCCTGTGAACTATCTTTAAACTTTATTAAGACATTTATTGTTTTCCGTTTTTTCTTTTTTTTTTTTTTTATTTTCCTTTTTATTTTCACTTTCCTGATTTTCTATAATTCTTAATTACACGTATTGTTAACTATTCCAACTGCTCCCTCTTTCTCTCTCTATTTCTCTCTCTGTTTATATATATTGTATATATTTCTCTGTCCAGACTATTGGATAATAAAAGTTAAGCGAAAATCAAGGAATAACAACACAAACTTTCATTTAAAATCTTTTTTTTTTTTTATTTCGTTAAAATTGATTAGTTTGATATGCCTGGAAAACAATTATCAAAAAGTAAACAGACAACTTTCCTTTACCGATTTTTGCGAGAAGTAAACTAATTAAAATGTAGAGCTAAAACCAAAAACATATCAAGAAGCTGAAGCTAAATTGTTAATACCAAACAGCGTAAGCTCTAAAATATTATCTTTCAAAAGTTGAGGATAGCAGCTTAACTATGAAGAGTAGCAATAAGGGGCGAGAACGCTTAAACGTAAATTTTAAACGATGTCGTCCTTCTCTCCAATCTCAAACATTAATCTAAAATTAGTCTTGTTCGTATGTAAGAATGACATCATCCACAAAATCTATTTATATGTACTCAGAGATAAGCATATAAAATATTTTAATGTTAATACAAATTCAATGAATTTGAAATCGAACTTGAAAGTATATTTTGAATTCCTGTTATCGTTCGTTTTTTTCTCGACATCAAAGCGATAAATAGTTCTACATACTAGTCAGAATAAACGAAAACGAAACTAAATTGCGAAGTTTATTAACGATTCAAAAATTCTTTTTTAATTTAAAAAGATGCATTTTATTTTACACTAAAAAATTGAAATAAAATTTTTGCTAAATTAATATATTTACGTTAAATAAAATCTATGTAAATAAGAGCGATTAAGAAGGAGATAAATTATTTTTGAAATTAATACAAAACAAGTAGAAAAAACTTAATTCGGCTGTACCGAATTTTTTATACCCACCACCTTTATCTTCAAAAATCGATCAAAAAAATCCAAATTTTGATACTTTATAATATTGGGCGAGGGTAGCAGATTTGTTTCGTTTTTATGAAATATTGTGTACATTTTTTTGCGTAGTCGCCAAAACGCACAGAATGCGGAGATGTTTTCAGCTTATATTGTACTACAGACGTGCCCTTTGACCGATTTGATTCGATACCATGACTCGTGCAATAACTCTCAGTGCTTCTGCCAAATTTTTCCAAATGGTTACAGCGGACATTGCACAGATAAACGGACAAAGAAGCAGACAGAAGGACAGGAGCGACGCATACTTCTAGATTGATTCCCAATTTGATACTGATCAAGAATATATACACTTTATGGGGTATCTAAAGCTTCTTTCTTGATGTTACAAACGTTTTCACAAAAATATTAAATATCAATACTCTACCATATCGGGTGGGCATGGTCGATTCTTTCCATTTTACAAGTACAGGTATTATAGAGTAGTTAGCGCAATATGTGTGGAAATTTTTATAGATCTGTTTATAGATCAAACAACCGAATTTGTTTGCTTTCGAATATTGTCGATTTTTTTACCTCTATTGAGGTATTCTCAGAGCTATTTGGCTCATTTTCAATAATAACCTGCGTACGAGAGTTTTCAAAGTTTCTGCCAAATTTGAAGCCGACATATTCTTTTTTGCGGCCAGTAGAATGTTTACACAGACGAACAGGTAGACAGATGGACAGAAGGACAATTAGACAGATGGACATAGGGATAGATGGACAGACGGACAGACGAACTTGCTTAAATCTATTCTAAATTTGGTGCTTATTAAGAATTTATATGCTTTGTAGGGTCTCTGAACCCTCCTTGTGAGTATTGCCAACAATTTGAAAAAATTATTATATCTCCACCCTTCGGTGGTGGGTAGAAAAAAGGTAAAATAAAAATATTGAATTAGTGTGATTTTCAATTTTCAACAAAGAAGCTGGCGATCTTTTCTAAAAAAAAATTATGCCCCAAATAAACTTATCAGAAATTCTCTTCACTACACCCGACTTTCATTACTCAGTGTTATCTTTTATGATATTGTAAACAGTTCGAGGCTTTCGCGGACTTGTGACGCGTGTTGCTCTGCAAAATAATATTTGGAGAAAATCAAATTTAAAGTTGCAAGTGCCCATAAGACGCAGTATTTAGCTATATTCCGAAACTCAAATTTTATGCTGACATAAGATACCATAAAGTCATAAAAAAAAAAAAATTTCTGAAAAATTCGCTTGATTTTCCCCCTTAACAAACTATTATTTACCGTACGAGTAATGTTTCCAACGTTATATCAATTTAACGGCATTATAAACTATTTTTTTTACGCATATTAGAAAGCAAAGCCAATAACAATCTTTTTTGGTCTGGAAGAAAGGCAATAAAATAATAATATTTAAAAGAGTTGCTCTTAAGCATATATTTAGGTATTAAAAAAAAAATTTTTTTCTGAAAAATATTAAAAAATAGCAACTGCGAAAATAGTCTGTAATATAGCTGATAGAAATTCAAATCTTAAAAAAAAAATCGCTTAATCGATATACTGTACCATAGCTAAAGAAAAATGTGGAATGCTTTAAATATATTAAGTTTTGTATAATTGACATGTGTTTGAGTGAAAGAATTCAATTTTCATTCAAAAAAAATCAAACGACCGTTTAAATATTCTTCAACGTGTTCTTTCCTAGAAGATTTTATACTCGAAAGGGCCGCAGAATCGTATCTTTTACATATCACGTGTTGCGAACTAATGGGAAAAACAGCAAGAACATGTACATTTCAATAACGGAATTCATAATCAACACAACAACTCAGTCTCAAATTTTCAGCCTTTTGTCAAAAACACTGTATATTTACGAAACGCTCTCAGCCTCATATCTGTTTAATGGTCATCTTGATGCAGCTACACTAATTTAATTTTATTCGGATATGTTTCCAAATAGACATGAAGCCTTTCCAAACATATATGTTATATCTGTTAATGTATTGCAGATGATAGAAATAAACTTAGCTTTTTAATTTTTTTCAGTTATTGAATTTCTTTTCTCCATATTCGGGAAAACTCAGAGCATTTATTAGACCAGTTAAAAAATTTCTGAAAAATCTACGGCTGCTTCCTTCTTCCATAATTTGGCACTTTCAGTCCTTTTTTCGCTTTCAACAAAGCTACTAATTGATTGATCTAGCAGGAAAAAATAATCAAAACTGGAAAACATTCAAATAATATTTGGATTTTTGAAGTGGTTTTGTTTTACCATTTCATACCGTTTTCTATTTCAATTACTCAAAACTTAAAAAAAAATTTTTCTATGTAATGTAATGTGATTAAATTAATTTTTAATTTCATGTAATAATTAAATTAATATATGATGATTTTTCAATCTTATTTTATTTTGTTAATTTCTTCTGGAAGAGATATTGCCAAGAGATTTACGTGATTGCCCAGTCTATATTTATACCGTAGATCTAAATACACCTTGTATAAAATGCACTGATTCCATAGAATAAGTTGAGATTAAATTGTTGACGTTTAGTTTTTGTATGATTTTTCCATGTTAATCTTTAATCAATATGTAATCCAAGATATTTAACACAGTTGTTGATCGTGACGTTTTTGCCATTCAAGAATAGTGGAATAAGAATCCTTATCCAGCATGAAAGTAACTTACTTCATGTAATATTTTTTAAATTACATTTTAAAATAAAAGTAATTATTGAAAATTTTTTTTTATAAATCTAAAGTATTTATTTATCAATAACTGTATAGTAGGATTAGCTAAAATTTAGGTCCACTGGCTGCGAACAAAAAAAAAGAGGAGGAAACTAACTAATAAATAATTACTAGCTTCCTGGCAAATTTTATAAACAAATATAATTAAAAACAGACAAAGAAACGCATTTATATATTATACATATTAAGCGGAATATATGAATGTATCGTATATAAGGCATATCGATACATAGAGCAAATAGATTTTCGCTACACGTTTTATAGAAATATAGTATAAAAGGTTTGCAGGTGAATAATGACAGATTCAATTCAGGTCAAATATCACTTATGTTCTGCTTCCAATCGAAGGCAAATCTATGAAAGATTTTACGAGAAAGAATTTATAATAAATCGTTTAGTTTTTAGTTGATTTAAAAGCTTTGTGTTAATCGAACATCTTATCCAAGTAGAAAAATCAGCAAACAATAATTATAGTAAATAAAATAATTTTTTTCTTAAATAGAATAAATTAAAATAGTTTTGTTAGTTGTATCGAATTGTTTACATGAAAAACCGAAGATATTAAAAAAATTTTCTAATGTTAAAAAGTTTTAAAAGTATTCAGAAATATGCGTTGATTTTAATTAGCGATGAGTTTTTAAGTTTCATTCTAAGTTACATGTCTAACTTTTCTTAGTTATTTACTTTCTTAAGTGCTGTTATTAATTACAAAACAATTTAAATTCTAATTAGGTTTTGATTAGGTTTCCTTGCTGTACCTAAGAAAGTTCTACTGCAGATCTTATTTATAAATTGTCAGCTCACATGTCATATTAACATAGTTCACTTCACAATTCACAGACTTTATATTTAATTTGTGTGTGTATGCGTTTGCTAGAGATAATAATGGTTATGCTAAAGTAACATATTACGTTTGTTGTCTGTTGGCATGCTGTTGCTGGGACATTTTCTGTTCATATGCTTTCTCTGCAATTTTAAGTAAAACAGACTAATTAGATTTTCGGATAAAGCATAAGTTAACTGTCTTAAGTTTTGCAAAGAGCAATTAAAACTTTTATCATTATCTCGTTGTTACAAATTTAAAAAATAAAAAAAAATAAAAATTTTGTTTTTCTCTACTATACAAATTAATTTTTTACATGAGTTACTGTTTATAGCAAATCCTTACACGAAAATATTTGACAGATTTCGTGAAGTTTATTAAACAAATTTTTTAGGTAAACATGTCACAGTCTTTGTTTTCTTTTAAGTAAAAGTTGCATGCATTTGTCTTTCAAAAAAAAAAAAAAAATTAAGCCAATTAAAACACGAAGGATTTTGTTGATTTTGAAAACAAAAAGAAAAGAATATCATCAACAGCTATTTTTACATAAAATTTTTATATGAAAAATTTGTAAAAGAAAATTATTATTATTTGTAATTTACTAGGGGATCTTAGGAGGCATAACAAGAACTTTTAAATTAATTATTAATTATTTGTTCTAATTAGCGGCTGCAACTTGGAAAACTACACGAACAATTAGGCAGAATGCTTGATATATTGATATTGATTATACCGGAAATGGGACGAACATAGCGGGAAAAGAATAGATTGACGAAGCCATTTACAGATTAATGCAAATAAGTACAAATGAATAAATAAACTCTGATTGGAACTTTGATTAAAGCGTTCTCTTGTTTCATTTTAATAGTTTATAACAAAAAAGCTAAATTTATTACTTTCTCTTTAGATATTATAATTACGATAATTAAAAAATGAAATACAGTTAGGAAAAATATTCTACTTTAATTTGCTTCGAACCTTGATTTGTTGTTTATAAGTTTTATTACTTCTTTTATAAAAGTTCATAACGGCCATAATAACCTTGTGCGGTGTGCATGACTCACTTTTTACTTTTCATAAACTAATCTCTTCCATTTAGAGATGGAGCGAAAAATGAGCAAAACGTCTATAACAGATTGTTGAGCTACTTCAGTTTTGTTTATTTGGTACACACTTGTTATCCATATGCATGTCGATGTATTTCTATCGAAAAATATTATCACTGGCTAAGCCCATTCGTATGTTTATCTCTAGAACGAATAAAAAAAATCCCGCCTATAGTGATGTAATCTCCTCTAGGCGAAGGCAAAAGTAAAATGAATAAATCTTGCTTTCAATTAGTATTATCAGTCATAAGTACATAAGTCCATACCAATAATTATTGCGATGTAATCGTAGGCATCAAAATAGAGATCGTCTTTGCGAGAATCCTTATGATTACTTGATATTTATATATGAAACATTTTTGCCTAGAAATTGATCCTCGGATTGTGTTCTTCTCATTTTTAGACGCTTTTGCGCCAACTGAATCGACTAAGCTAACGAAACTCCTGAATTGGTTACATTCCAACTGATCAAAAGCATAGTTAAAAATTTATCAGAATAGATAGCTGACATTGATATTTTATTAAAAAAAAAAAAAAAATTGTACATAATCAAATCAATTAAAGATGTTAAATTTATCAGTTTCTACGAGAAATAATTGTAAATAGAGTTCAAATTATGATCTGAAATGCAACTGATCTGAAAACGGATTATTCGAAAATCCGTATTTCCGTAAATTGTGGGCGTGTTGTGTATTTGGATCGTACTTGTGAATGATTCTTACAAGCGTCCGTGTCGGACTTTCTATGAATATCTTGATAGGATCGTAAATTATTAACAATACCAAGTTGAAGTTTTTGTATGCTTTTTGAGGCTGCTTTTTGGTAATTGTTAATGCGATAGAAATAAATTTTTGTTACTTTTTAGTAAAATTAAAATTTAAAGCAAAAAATTTCAGTATAAAGAATTTATTTGTAGATCTATTCCTTGGTCCATAAATATATGGGTAAAATTTTAAATTTTTATATTAAATTTTGCAACTATTCTAAATCTTCAAAAAGATGATGTCAAATGAAAATCCTTTGATATTGATCGAAACTAGTAAAAATCTGCAGAGTTTTGAAAACGAAAAAAAATACTGGGGAAGAAATCGAATATAGGTATTTGAAATTCTAAAACATTATACGTTTTAAAACTCTTGTCTTGAAGCGTAAAACTTCATACATAAATACATATATGTTAAGTCAATTTGATATCCCCAATAGTTGCTACGTTAAGCTAAACAAAATTATTAACTTCAACACCTTAACGATTTTATCCACACAACAACAATCAATTCAGAAACAAATTTACATTACATTTCCATCTCTTAGCCTTCCCTTGTACTCGTGCATTTTTCGTGACATTATGTCTTTTACAGTAAAAACTGTATTCCTTTAACTCTAATAATTTTATTTACATTTTAATTGTTAAATATCCATTGAAATGTCACGCTTAATCATTAATTTCATTCTATCATAAACATTTACAATATAGTGGCGTGCATATGTATACGCGCTCTCATTCAGACAAAAATTTACAAAATAAAATAAAGCAAAACATAATTAAAATGTCATTTAGTTATGTTGATATTTAATAATTATCATTTCACTTTTTCTTCTACCGGTTTATATATATATATACCTCTCTTTCCTTCTACGTTTCCTTCTCTTAGCCTTTCTGCCCCATTTCATGTGTTGTTTACAATTGTCTTTCGTTTCATTTTTACGGTGTATGGTATAATTAAAATAAGTGCCTTATCGATGTTTGGCTTTCCAATGTTATTTGGTTGTATGTACAAATATTTATGCATATATTTATGCATATATAAATATATATATATATATAAATATATATATAAATTTGCATATATGCATATGTATTGTATTGTATTTGTGTGTGCATATGTTGCATGTTAATATCCATGAATTTGTTGAGTGCTAAATAAAAAAATCGTTACTGTTAAATAAAGCTGTAATTATATATACAGATAGATATACACGTATGTATATATATATATATATACACGTACGTATGTATATTTGTAATTTGAAAACTATGTACATCATTGCATTTGAATTTGTATGCAAACTTTATATTGTTAAAATTTTCTGCTAACCATCGGTAAGTAGGATTATATTTATATTGTGTTATACCGTTTATAACATTCAAAAAAAAAAAAATATACATATATATATATATATATACTTATACATATCGTACATTTATATATACATATATATACTTATATACATCGTACATATATATATATACATATATATATCGTATATATATACACATATATATATCGTGTATATACCTCTACTGTTATACGAAACACATCCGTCTTTTTTAATTTCGATTTATTTATCCATCCGTACAACTCTCTTTCTCTCTGCTACTATTAATACTACTACTACTACTACTACTACTACTACTACTCTATACGTGTATAATTATATGTCATAATAGAATCCCCAAAATCGAAAAAATTGGGATGAAAACATACAACGCTTAATGAAAATCGACTAATCTATCCACAATAGCTGCCAACTAAACCATCTTAAAAAGTTTTCCATACATTTTTTACAAAACTAATATTTGAAACTCCGAACAAATACTTTTATATGATAACAGTGTATTTAAAATATGATCCACAAAGACCTTAATTCTGGCATACGCTACATTTCGTACATACTGGATACATAAATTTCGACCTAAAAACTACAATTCTCTTATTTGTTCAAATGTTAAAAAAAAGGAAGATAATTACGAAGGAAAGGCTGTATCATTGCTTATCAAAGCTTTTGTGAATAAAACGTTAGCGCAATTTTTATTAGCTAACACTATTTTATGTATATTGAATATCGTATCGTACATATCGTATATGTTTTAAATGATATTTTCTTTTCAAATTTGGCAATACTTTGTAGGTAATCACGTAACCGAGATATCATAGTTACGTATATTTACGTACTCACTTTTATTTATAAGTAACACGTAACTTTTTTTTCAAAACTGTGCTTTTACTTGTACTCCGATTTAATCGATTTTCAAAATTAACACGAGAGTATTATTAAATAAAAATGTAAATGTTCACATTATCAGAACAATATATATATATATATCTAGTTTCCGCCAACAAAAATTGGGATTTACTGTGAAAGAATGGTACATTACGTTTTATTCAAAGTATTGCCCCCTTCACTAGCTACTACTTCTTTGATACTTTAGACAAAATAAGAATATCATAATGGAACGAGATGCCTTTAGCCTTATGAGACCCTACATAAATAAAGCCACTTGTTCGGTATCATTGTAATAGTCGAAACACCACTTGACCATAGAATAAATAATCGTTTGTAACTAGTGTTAATCAGGCGCTATGCCTACTAATAATAGCGGGGAGGATATGACATTGCAGGTGAACCTTGCTAAGGATTCTTGAACAAGTTTTGTCAAATGAGTCCTGATATATTTCGCCGGTTTTTCGTCTCAATTACATCAGTTATTGCCAGTAGCGCTCCCTAGCACATTCCATAATATACCGAACCTTCCAAATAGGATCGCAATGGTTATTCAGCTGTATTGTCCATGTTAATGGTTCGGCTAGTGTTCATCATGATTATTTGTATTATTTATAATTTAACATAACCACTGTCCATCGCTCATAAAGATTTAGCGGCACTATGTTTAGAATTAAACAAAAAATTAGCATTTCGAAGCAATGAGGCTTACTTGGTACAAAACTTAGCATTCGACACTTGATACGAAAAAAGTTATGCAAGGCGGAAAATTTAACTGTAGTCCTATTCTATATATTTATGTATATATATTTTTATATTTCATTTATTTTTTTATATTTTTTTTTTTATTTATATATATACGTATAAAAAACTAATTTTAGATATAATAAGTAAACATTAATGATTTTGCTCCACTTTTTATATTAAAGTGAAGTGCTTATAAAGGTAATGAGCAGTTGACTATTGAAGCCTTCGTCGGTAGAAACAAATAATAAAATTACATTCGGCTGTGCCGAATCTTTTATACTCGCAACCTTTATCTTTAAAGAAGGTTGAAGAAAACTAAATTTCAATACTCTATAATATTGGGTAAGCGTAGCAAATTATTTCCCTTTTTATGGAATATCGTGAAAATTTTTATTGCGTAATCTATGGGTAACGAGCAAGATACACAAAAATAAGCTTTTATTATACTCTAGGCGTGTCCTTTGACCACTTTGGACTATTTTTTGTGGACGTGTCCTTTGATCGAGTTGGTCATTTTTTGGTCATATTTTCAACACCAACTTGCATTCAAGAATTTCCAACATATCTGCCAGAATTGAGGGCGATTTTTGCCGTAAACATTTTATAGAGGGATAAACGAATAAACGGACAGACAGACAGACGGACCTACTTAAATCGCTTCTAAATTTGATATTGATCAAGAATATATATACGCTATGTGAAGTCTCTGAAGCTTCCTTCTGAGTGTTACAAACAAAATGCCAACATGGATATACCCATATCATTCAGTAAATGGTGTAAAACCAAATATATGTAGTTATCCAGCTCTCTGCTTTCGTATATGCTTTAACCCAATTTACCAGTAAATTTTCTCTACCTAACCACCAACTGTTCCTTGATAAATGGTCAGTCAATTCTATTCAAAATTCATTTTCATGTGAATATTGAGGCGAAAGTTGAAAAACCACCTGGTAACCATTAAATCATTTTTTTAACTGCTTATATAATCTTTTAGTAGTTTTTCCTTCTCTTTTTTGGAAAATTGTTTCATGTCACATGTAAATGCAAACATCATATTGATGGTCAAAGCATTGATAAGATCTAAAATGAAATTTTTTAAGCGAAGTAAAAGTGTACAGGCGCCTTTTCTAATTAAGTTTTCTCAACTATTTAAATTGTTTCGTAACTTTCTATAGGAAACGTATTCATAGTCTACATCTTTCGAAGCCAAGGGATATATTATAAGAAGAATATATGTATAAGTTAAGAATCATAAAAAACTTTTTTATTCAGTTTCAAACAATGATCGAATCTATATTTCATTTTTTCATTTAATTTTTATTTCGAATTTTGAGAAAATATTAATAAATTTTATTTACTATTACTCCCAAGGCTTGACTGTGTGTGTCACACAGCTGAACAAATATGATCAAACCATTTTTCAAACTCATCTATTTCATGGTCCGGATTTGGCAATCTTCTTTCAGTAACATAAAGCTGTCATCCCAACCATCATCATATGGTATGTGCAGTGTAATGTTTGCCATTTCACAGTGTGGATCGTTTAATAACCGCTGAACATGTTAAAATAGTAAAAACTTACAAGAAAATTGATGATTCTTTATATAGTAGATAGATTTCATGCATTACAAGTAGATTATGGTAGACATAATTGTCCATCTGAGCGGACTATAGGCAATAAGACTCGACAGACAGGCTCGATCGAAAATCTTGACGCTGTTAGTGAAAATGTCGAACAAAATCCACATTTATTCATTACAAGGCACGCAAGCCATTCGATCGTTAAAGCCATCTCATTATTAATTTTTTTTCGCTCGAAATTTAAGATAAGGATGTTAAAGATATATGGACGGTGCCACAAACCGTACAACAACGCTCCGTATTGATATTATTAGAGAAGAAATTTCCCGGGCATGTAATTTCAAGTTTTGATGATGTGAATTGACCACTAAATTCGTTAGATTTCTCATTACTGGATTTCTTTTTTCTGAGGTTCCTCAAAGGGTCGAGTTTATGCAAACAATCCACAACTTTTTGTTGCTTTGGATACAAACGTTAAAGTGTTAAGTCACGGCTGAGCTTTTGGTCGCTTTGTCCAGACAAGTCATCGAAAATTATATTAAAATAGTCCATTCCTGTAAGATACACCGTGGAGGACATTGGCATGATGCTCTATTCCCCTAACCATGGCAAAGTCCAATAACAATAAATAGAAAAAAAAATTAATCGAAATCTCAAACAGAAGTGTGTTGTTTGCGTTTACTGCAAAACTAAAAAATTGAATGACCCTCTATATATATTCAAGCTCTGAACAGCTACACTAAAAAGTGTTCATAAATATTAAGCTGATAAATGATAAACACAATTGCCCCACATCACGTTAAAGTTTTCCCTCTCATCTATACACAAGTTGTTGTTAAAAAATTCCTAGAAATGCTTATAAAACTCATATTTTTGTTTTCATTTAGTATAAAAGAATAACAATTTGTAAGATTTCACTACATGAATATTTATAAATATGTTAACGTACAACATACACCGTTACATAAATAAGTGTTACCTTCAAAATGCAGACTTGTCAGAATTGTATGGAAAAAGTCATTAGCACACAATTTTTAAATGTTTCTAACACTTTATAAATCTGTTTACAAACAGCTCTCTAGAGAAAACTTGAACTTGTCGATTTCGTTATTGTTTCCACTTGTATATATATATATATATATAAGAGCTTCTTGAACGCAAACGGGCAAAGGCGATTTAGCTTTATCCACAAAGGAAATGAACGATTTATCATTAAAACAATTATAGTCATTTGGCAAACACCCATAACATTGTTATTGTCGTTACTACAGTGTCCGCGCAAAATTCGTCTTTGATATCGTTATTATTATATTGTTCTCAGAGGAAACATAACGTATCCATTGTTTAATAATAATTAAATCTTAACGTTGAATTTTTTCGTGATTACATGATCCCCGCTTAGCATGGTATCGAAAATCGACGTGACTGTTGAAATTCTACTAAGTGTAACTATACTTTAGCTCAAATTAATGCTTATATGGCTCCAATAATTATCGTATTGTATTTAATTTTAGCTTGTTAACTGTAATAAATTACATGTGCTTGAATGGAATTTTTGTTTTTTTGTCGGACGCATAGCTAGGTCTGCTTTGAAGTCTTTCGACTTTGTAATCTCGATCTGAGAGAATAAATTAAATATAAATAAATAAAATATAAATTAAAATATAAAGACAGTAGAACAGTAGAAAAGCAGAAAAGCTAGCGTTTAACAAGATTATTTTAAAATCTCTCGTGATGATACAAGATATCTGATATTTATACTTAAAAAAAAAGAAGTAAAAAATTAATACCTCTGTTTTAAAACGAGGACAAATTTTTATTACTCATTCAATACTCACAAAAAAACTGACAAAGTATAGAGTTGTCCACTGCGTGGTTCGCAAATGTGAAACAGAATTGTCATCCAACTATCATCATATATTCAATGTAATGTTTGCCATTTCACAATATGAATCGTTCAATAACCGCCAAATATGTTAAAATAATGAAACTTTACTAGAACCGTGATGATTCGGTAGTGGGTGGATTTCGTGCATTACGAGCAGTCGATATAATCGTCTATCAGAGCGGATTATACGCAAAAGGAAGAAGAAGAAGTTTGAAGAAGCTGAATCTGTAAGATGTTTGCGAAGAACCACACATTATCGAAATGCAACCTCGACCGAAAACATTGGTGGTGTTAGTGAAAGTATCGAAGAAGATGCAAATTTATCCGGTACAAGGTGGGCATAGCATTTTGACCGCTAGAGCCACATGAATGCCAATTTTTGTTTTCGACGTAAAATTGAAAACGTTTGGTTTCTACAGAACTGTACCATACAACACGCTCCGTTTTGACATTGTCGCGCGATAAATATTACAGACGTGTAATTTCACGATTTCATGATGTGAATTGCCCCTCTAGTCGGTGTAGTTTCTCACCAATCGACTTTTTTCGTGAGGTTGCGCAAACGATTGAGTTTGTGCGAACAATTCTCAAGCTCTTGAGGCTTTGAAAACGAATATCGGTCGAATTGCAATCGTGCTGTTGCTCGCTATATGGAGACAATTCATTGAAAATTACCTCAAAAAATGTCCCGCGGAGAACATTTGATTAAGGTTGTATTCCACAAATAATGGTCAAGATCCAAACAATATTTTGAAAAAGACTTTGATCCAAATCTCAATCAGCAGTTTATTTTATTTACGTTCACTTTTGAAACTACAAAATGGAGAACCTATCAGGTGGGCTGACACATAGATGGCGCTACTAGTATGAAATCCATATGATGTTTAGTTAGCCCTAATCTTCAAAACACTGCTGATGCACTATTAGTATGTGAGTTATAGCATTTTTAGTGAAGTTAATTTTTATTGAAGATTAGACATAGAAATTAAAAAGTCTTCTCGTAGATACGCCTGATTTGTTTCTTTCAACTTGAGAATGCTTTCTTAACCTTTTTAATTACCGTGGACGGTGAAAACTTTATCGCAAAAATGTTCTCATCCATTGCCATATTTAGTCAGTTGCTACCATAATGGAAGCTCTGAGAGCATTAACCTGTCGAATAAAGTGTCAAATACTTTTACGCATGATCTCTTAAAACTAACCATTTTCTAATTGCGCATTAAACTGTTTCTCTACAATATCTTTAGTTACTATCTTAGAAATAAGATGTGCTGTTTATTTTTTATATATATTTTAATTTTTGATTTTTATTTTTTTAATTTAAGAAAACTATAATTATGAAGGAAGTGTAGTTTAGTCCAATATTGTTTGTCGATTATCATTCTCAAGATTTCTATTCACAATATTTTTGAATTACCATAAAGAAGAAAGAAATTCCTTACATTTTTTTTTTAGAAATCTTTGTTAATAGAAAATTTATCTTTATTATAATAAAATAAAATTTAAAAAAAAATTCCCTTTTTGCAATTTTTTCAGCTTGGCACTTTGGTACCGATTGCTACACCAGCCCCACCGACCACAATAGCACCACCTGTACGCATTGATATCCAGTCTTCGAATTTATTAAATAATTTACCACCATTACTCAATACACCGACGGTAAGTAACATTAACATTCTTTTCTTTTTTTTTTTGTATAGTCGCAAAAACATCTACGCATATGCACGGGCACAATGAAATATCGTTACAAGGATAAAACGGAAAACATTCAGACATTAAGTATGAACTCTAATGAAGCCATACAAACTCACACAATGTGCTTAAACATACATACATATGTACATTCACATACGCGGACAAATTTATATACACTAGTGTATTTTCCTTTTATATATCATTTTATCTTTTTTTTTTTTCGGGTTCATTTTTTCAGTTCATTTAAAACATATTTTTTATGAAATTTTATTGCTGCAATTTATTTTATTTATTGATTTCATTGTTATAGACTTTCTTTAAAAAAATAATAATAATAATAATAATACAAAATTCTTGTAACAAGCGCACACACACACACACACACACACCTATATATATATATATATATATATATATATACATATACACTATACGTATATTTTTCTGCTTTTTATTTTACATTTTTAAGTAAATTTCTCTGCTATTATTGTATCGATTTTTATTGTAGATATATTTTGTGCTGTAATTTTTTGTTGAAAAAATTAAAATAAACTTATTTTTTTCGTAGAAGTGAAAGGAAATCAAAAGAGCGAAAAAAAAACAGAAGAATCTTTTTATATAATTTATTTGTACACAACCAACTATATACTAAAAGCATCAGAGAAACAATATATACATTTATTATTATACTGTGCAGAGAAAGAATGTTTTATTAAATAACTTCGGTCCGTTTATGTACATTGCGTACGTATGTTTACAGAGAATGGCTTTTGATTTATTCATTTATGTTTATACCTGCTAGCAGAGAATGGTGATGTTTTTTTTTATATTTTTTTATTTCTATAGTAACGCCAAGAAGTAAGCAGAAAAAATCCCCCTTAAGAGCGCTTTAACAATTTTTATTTAATCAATTAAATATTATTTCGCGGCATTTATGTATTTTTTTTTAAATGTCGAAAGTTAATTGTTAACTTTCGCTCATTTTTCACGATTATCTCATTGAACTGATTCAACATCATATATGAGAGATATTAAATAACAAATTAACGTACGAGTAGATTAAAATACCTGTATATCAGGTATGTAAGTATGATATGCGAATTTAAGAAATAGCTGGATAACACCTCGGCTAGATGACATTGCCGATTGCAAAAATTAATGGTGCAGATCCAGGCGTAAGATCCATGTCGTAAAAAAATGTGAAAAAATAAATAATATACTTATTTGCTTCCAAACTGCAGCAGTTTTTATGGTGTGGTATACACTTCTTTGAATAAAATACTTCTTTTTTGCGTTTTCATATAATAATATACAAAAATTCCAGTTTCACATTTACATGCCTGGTAAATTGACCCAGAATATTTTCCCAAATACATGTATAGACAGGGATTTTGCATCTTCGTGATTAGTTTATCATGTTTTTTTCCGAAAATCCGTGCCTCGTTACCCAAAAAAGAAACAATTTTTGTAAGAAGGCGTTGGCCGCTGTATGGCCAGTTAAAGCGTCTGGAAATCGAAGCTTAGAAAAAGGCGTACTTTTCTGCTTGTCTATTGAAAAGATATTCATATAAAATTTGATATGAACGTATAGTCTTCAATCTCTCTAGAAGTAAGACATCCATAAGAACAAAAAGTTAAAAAGTTGTTCACAATTTTCATATACTTGTCTTAAGTGATTGACAACTAAGATTTTCTGGAAGTTTTTTTTTTCATTTTTTTTTTTCTTTGCACTTTTCGGTTTATTTATATAGTAAACCAAGTAGTGAACGCAAATCATAAATCGTGTGTACTATCCAAAAATATTGTCACAAACTCTTTTAATCTTCGAGATTACTTATCATAATTTGTGTAAATATTAACAAAACTCGCGAGATAAAATGAGTAAAAGCTTTTTTGCGTTCAGCAAGACCGTTGAAGGATGTCAATATAATAGTTTTTTAATTCCATTAGTTATATCTAGAAATATGCATAACAGATCTTAATCAGTGTAATCATAGAGCGCTTTAACCATCGCGATCTATTTGGATATGTTCTCTACAGGGCTACCATGTCATAGAAGCGAGGTATTTTTGTGACAAACCGTAAAATATATTTTAAATTATTTAATTATATAGTAAATGTAGAAAGGTTTTCCAGAACTATACGTATATATAAGCTCCTTACAAAAATAGAACGAACCACAAGAAAGATTTTATATGATATTATTGAGGTGGTCCATTGCAATGCTTTAGAAATAATCCGTTTTGCCTTAAGGATTCAAAGTACTGGACGTATATACTTTTAATAAATTAAAATTAAATAACAAGAAATAAGTAAAGCCTCATATATATCTGTCCGTCTGTTATGAAGTATTTGCGTTTATTCTTTTTCTATGTCAGCATCAAAAGCACAAAGAGTTTTCTCATTTCCTGTTCTTAATTTTAGTATGCTTTGCTATATTTAATTTTCATACTTAAACTGCTTTTCGTTTAAGCCGTAGACGAGAGACACGAAAAGACTGAGCAAATCAGACACAAAAAAAGAAGAAGAAGAAAAAACGTCAGAGGACATCAACTAATAAAATACAAAATCAACAAAAGCGAAAACTTGTCAGTCTTCTTTCATTTTTTATCCACTACTACAATGATCATTTAATGCATTTAAAAATATGCGACAAAGTCCTGATAGATTATGAATAATCTTTGTCCATACGACATGATCACACAGAAAGTGATAACAAATGAAAAACAAATTTGATTTTCTCTTGAAAATAATCGAAATTTTTTTTATATATACTTTCGCAAGTGTCTGAAAAGCACTAAAACTTAATATCCATTTTTAATAATACCCGCAATTTAAGAAGGAATTCCATTTGAAAAATTGTAAGAAACAAAAATAATAATGAATTAAATTGAACTTACGAGCACATTAAAAATGATGGGTATCCGTAATTCATAGCAAGACAAACGTATATAAACTTTTTTTTACTTTTATTTTTATTTCTATTTTCTTTCCTTCTTTCTTTCTCCTCGTCAAACATCTGTGTTTTTCATAAAAAGTTCAAATTTAATTTTCTCTTTTGTCCTCTTTTGCATTCCAAGCGGAAATAATTGTCATACTTATATTATGTTAGATTCGCAGTGTCTTTACAAGTCTATGAGAAGAACGAGACTGCGTTTTTATTAAATAAATCTTTTTTATTGTTTAAAGGACTGAAAAAAAAAGGAAATACTAAATCAAGCCACTGATATAAAGACAAGTAAATATTTTAAAGCGAAGACCTAGCACCTCCGTAACAAATTATTTTATTTATGTGCTTTAGGTTCGCTTAAAATATACGAAAGAATTTTCATTTCATTTAGGATTTATTTAACTTATTTAATTAATTGTCTCTAATCATGTATCATTAAATTAAATCTAAGAAAAGAAGTTCGAAGACAACTTTTTATTATCATTTGAAAAACCTACGTATACATTTTGTATTTATAAAAGAGAAAGAAGTATAGTTGAATTAGAAATTAAAAGCATTTTTCTAAATTTTCACTCTTCGTCTTGTTTTTAATATTCTTTTTCAATTAAAATTTACACTGAAAAACCTTTCATTTAATTTAACTCAAATTCATTATAATCTTAACATCAATCTCTCTTGTACCCACCGCTAGATGAAAAGAAAATTTTAACGTACGTTAATCTTTCATTTTAAGTCTTTAACCATAATTGTTGAAGATTCCGAAAGCTGCTAAAGCTCAGTTGAACGATAAAACAAATTAGTTATGTCCAGCTGTCTGTCGGTCTGTCTGTCTATTTTTGTCTGCCTGCTGTTTCATTATGGTCTCTTTGTCATTCAACATGAGATAAAGAATACAATCTATTATCGTTAAAGCTAATGATTAAGAAATTCCGATAAGATTTGAAATCTTTATGCGGTGGGTAACTACAATTTGCCCAAAGCGAATATAATCTTTTTACTTTTTAATAAATTAAACAATCAAAAATATTTCCCTTGAAAAACTAGTTTACAACTGCGCCGGAATACGAAACGGTAAATATTTTTAGTAATTTATTTTGGCATGAACATAATAAAGACATAAACCATACATTTTTTTTTTTTAAATATATTATTAAATATTTTTGCACGTTTCCTTAATATATTAAATAAATCATATATTATTCTATAGAAAAAATGATATAAAATGTATTGTTTACAAATATTTCAATTATGTTTATTAACGTAACTATGTTATAACGAAACGTTTTATTTAAAAATGTTGAAAATTTATTATTATTATTAGGAACATCAAAAAATTATTCGTCGAGTCGTCTGAACGGGAAAAATTAACAATAAATAAATTCGTGATGGCTATTCATTATATGTTAATAAAACATTCGCGATTTATAGTAATTTTTTTCTATGATTTATTGAAAATTTTTTTAAAAATCTTCTGTTAAATTTAAAAAAACAATGGTTTCGTACGGTTCTCTTACCTGCGAAATGAAAACTTTTTGGAAGAAGCTTTTGTTGAGTAAAGTGAATAAAATATAAGGCGTTTGGTTTATTTAGTGAGATGATAGTTTTCTTTTTCTTCACTAGTATCAGCCGTGTTGTTTGATAATTCGTCTCCAACGCGACCGCGATTACGTGATCGTTTCTTCTCCGCCATAAATTCGCTAAACCTAACGTAAGTTTTCTCTTGATGTAAATGTTTTCTTAGCGCTTGTAATAAACAATTTTAGAAAAAAGCTAAAAACAATGGTGTTTCTTCTTTTTTTTCCTTTCTTTTTAGTCTCTACTTAAGAGATTGAGGCTTTATAAAAGTTCTTGTCAAATTATAGTCGAATTTTTTCTTTCTTTTTTGAGTAGTATTTCGTAAATCTTTATCATTTAAAAATGTTAATCTTCTAAACTCTGATGCGTTGTCAAAAGTCTGTTTGCCTATACTGAACTATTGAATACAATTGAGAGCAGTTGCATCTTTTCCAAGTGCTTTACGAAAGTTTCAAATAATTTTGATTGATGTTTTAGAATCGATTTTGAACTCTAACAAAGAATAATCAATTTTCTGTCAGTCATGTTAAGTAAAAAAAGAAAAAAAAAGTCGAAAAATGTTTCAAATAAAAATGATTAATTGAAGCAAGCGTTAGGAGGAACTTATTTACTGTAAGTCAGCAATCCTAATCCATTGACACATTGAGGAAATCTGAGTAACAAAAAAAGAGGAAAAAATATTTTTAAGTACCACAAAAAAAATGGTTGCACTTTAAAGTCCTTACAGTTTTCTATTTTAGAATTATGGTTTTCTTTCCCCTAATTCCTCATTTATTATTAACCAGAAGAAGATTATATTAAAATATTTTTTTACTTTAATTCTCTAGAAAAAAAGCTATATAAAATATAATAATAATAATAATACATAACCTCAAAGTTCATCACTTTAAAAATTACTTGCCTAAATTTAAATTAATTTTCTTAATTGTGTAGTATGAATACCGACTGAATCGGACTTATATATCGTTTAAATAAAAAACAGCTTTTTCTCTATTAGTTATTTGCTCCTAATAGATTTTGACCCTATTTTTTTAGATATCAATTTACCGATTTGACAATAGAGAAAATGTTTGTGAGTTTTCAATGTTGTTATGGCTGGAATGGATTGAGTTAAATAAATAATAGATCTGTTTATATATATATAAACAGATAAAATGAAAATATAAATTCTGCACACACAGACACACGGGTTAATGCAAATAAAGCACAATTCTGATTGAGATTCGGTTCAAACTTTTTTCTCTTTGTTTTTTTGAGCTTATTTGAGGTAATTTTCGAAAGTTTGTCTGTACAGTAAGCAATACTTCGGCATTAAATTGACGTCTGTTCGTTTTCAAAGAGTAAAGAATTTCATTGTACGAATAAACTCGATACTTTGCGTAACCCCTAGAAAACAATCCATGGGTGAGATATCGCACGATCTTAGTAGCTAGTTCACATCACTAAAACGTGAAAACATACGTCCGTGAAATTTTTCTCATAACAATACCAAAACGGAAAGTGTTGTTTGGCTTTTGGCATCGTCTGTTTGAAACCACATATCTTCAATTTTACGCCAAAAAAATATTGGTAATCATGTGGCTGTAACCATTAGAATGACCTTTCGCGACATCCAATAGATAAATTTAAATCTTCTTCGACACTTTCACTAACAACATCAACATTTTCCGTCGATCGTTGGTCGCGGTGATATATGGGCCATAAACAAGCTTTTTCGGAACCAGGTTTTTCAAACTTTTTCACAATTTTGCATCTATTGCCTTTAGATGGACGATTATGTCAACCAAAATCCGCTCACTAAACGTATCTACTACTAGAAATAGTATTTTTGTAATAAGCTATTACTAATTTAAGGAGCTTACCGCTTATTAGACGATCCATATTGTAAAATGCCAAACATTACACTACACATACGATGCCCTGAATGAGAGTTCTGTTTTATATATGTTACTGAAACAAGACTTTCAAATCCAGACCACGAAATAGATGGCTCTAAGTGTACGTGCAATTTATCGTTTATTGTTTTAATTAGTAAAGGCGGCATATGACATTTCTCAAACTATTTATTACGATGTCTGTCCAACTCTTCGTCCGTATGTTGAAGTCACGTTTGTGAGTCACTTAATATCAAAATGTTTCATTTTTCTTCCGTCAAGTTAAGAAATCCGCAAAATCATTTTACTGATTAAACCTTAATCCCCGAAATACTGATAATTATTTCCTTAACTATAAAATATAATAACTTTACACAATTGTGGAGCTTCTAATGTCTAATAAAATAACTGTAGTCGAGTTGTAAAGTTAATATAAATATTTTCCTTCATAAAACCTTCATATCCAAGTCAAAAACCAGCTAAAGAAGAAACGCGATGTTTTATCCAAAATAACCACAAAACACATGCAAATAAGGAGTATGTATATATTGTATATGATTTTCAATCTAAATAATTATCTAAAAAGGTTTTTTTGAAAAATATATAACAGTATATATAATATGATATATAGCCGATATAACGAATGAAATAATGTTTATTTTAACTCGTGATGGGTACTACAAGATTCGATCCAAGCCGAGTGTAACTTTTATCTTGTTTTTCGTTTTGCTCTCGCATTGTTATGCTAACAAACATTTTTAATAAAATTCAATTTAGAGAGATTTTTTTCGCTATACATGTGGTGCGCAGATACCTGGAAAGGGTGTTATGGCCATCTATACATATTTCCTGTATGTGCATATATTTTAAATTCGTTCTTAATAAATTGAATTATTTTCTTTGATGCCATTGCTTGTTATTGTTATATATGTCATGTCGCTAACGTTTTTTTTATTTATATTTTTTTTTTTTTTTTTCGTTTTTGTATTCTATTTTATTAAATTCACTGACTGCCGCTTGTACACATCAGGTGTCAATATTCCCATACGCTTTTAACGTTAAACGCACTTCCATAAGCACAATCGAAACTGCTGTTGTTATTTGTATGTCATTCTTACCCAAATGACGTTCAATGTCAATTATTTACTGAAAACCATGTACCCAAAAATTAAAGAAAAAAAAAATTAAAATAAAGACAAAATACGCGCTATTCTCGAAAATTTTTTGAAATATATCCTTAATAATTTGAGGAATTTGAACTTTGAATATTACACGTATCATCAATTAGAATATATTCAGTTTTTTATTTCATTCAGAATTGTAGACAATTCAGTAACTTCGATAAATTATAAAAATATTTTTAATCACAACTCGTGTTCACACATAGCAACTAACAATCGTCTGCTCGGGAGGCAGCTTACAAATACTGTAATAATTCCAATAAAGTAATAATTGATCGAATTGTAAAAAAATGCGTACTATTGTACAGAGCCTCTGCCAAGAGCTTCTGCCAAGCAGATATCATATATAATGATATATGACATAACTGAAATGAAAATAATATAACGGATTAAAGCAAATTATCCCAATTCATCAATTACGCATCAGCGACTTTTATCATTGTTTTCATTTTTGAAGAATTGGGAAAAATCAGACAACCTTTAACAAGACCATACACGATGACGCGCAGATATTGAGAAGTTCAATTTGTAGTAAAACAAAGTATTGTGAGATGTGATTTTCATGGAACGTTCTCTGCATCGCAATTTTAAATTAAATGTAACCGAAAATCAAAGCATATTTTATATAATTATACAATTTTTGTTTACTTAGTTGAATAATGAAAAAAGTGATAGTATAGCTCAAGCATAAATTAATGAATATGTGAGTTCCGGTAAGAAAAGCAAAGTTAATTTAAATTTAACATAAAAAAATAGATGTTATTAGGTTGACATTTTGAAATTATACGTGTATTCGTGAACAAAATGCATTCTTTTGTCAGCTTAAACATTCACTCTGTCTATTTATGTTCAGAATATTGAAATAATTTCGATACATTCTTCGAGCGCATGCTCTATTGAATATTTAACTTTTACCTTTCACCGAAACTTTAAGAGAAATTTTAGAAAATTGTGACGAGCTATCTTCAAAATAAAGGAAACGGAAATAAATCGCCCCAACGAAAAACTTCGAGTGTCCATTCAACCGAATCGAGAATTTCGTTTTTTACGAATATCCGTAAACTTTGTTACCGATCTGCGTATATTTTACAGTTCAATAAAACTGAACTGCAATAGCCACATCATCCTCTATTGTCAGAAATTCCTTAACGCAAACGAACTTCGGTGTAGATATGCTTCACTTTTATTTCGCAATTAAAATAAAATACAGTTTTGTTAACAAAATTATTTAAATACTTTTTCACAATTCACAATTTTCAGCGAGTTACTTGAAAAAAAAAAATGACACATACACACTCAATCGTTTCAAAAAGCATCACTCGACTTACAGGGTATTATAAGTTTATGCGGGTGTAAGTAACATCCAGAAAGGCACCGTTTCTTATACCCGTCGGTTCAAAATCAGTTTCTGAATCGATCCAGAATCATTTTCTAAGCCTGTTTGTCTGATGTCTGTCCATGTATGTTTGTGGTCAATCTACACAAGTCGTAATTTTTAAGATATTTTGAGAAACTTTGGCATATGGGCTTGTTTTGGCCCAGGTACGAACATTATAGAATATGGCTTCAATCGGACCTTTTCTATAACAACGCTACATATAATGACCCGTTTGAAAAGAGCCATTATATAACAAAAATCGGTAAAAATGAGTATTTTAACATACAAAAGAAATCTGGATAGCTTGAATCGGGTCGGACCATATTTTAAACTATCATTCGTATAATCTTTCTTATGAAAAATAAGCCTCTATATAAAAAGATCCAAATTTATATATATATTATGATTAAAATGACTTTCTAAGAGTAATTTGACGTAAAAATTAACTATGCTAAATTTGAACCACATGAGTTTATCTTTTAGACTTCATCCCCTATATGGGCTCAGATAAAAATTAAGCCTTTACATTACAAAAGGATCTGATCTTTAATCTTTCAAGATGAATGTTGGTTTACGGTAATGCTTTGATATAAAAATTAATTATACCAAATTTGGACTACGTAGGTCTTCTTCTTAAATAAGAACGTAAAATATTTATAGGTCTTTGTGGTTTCTCATGAAAGTAAGTGAAGAAAATTGCATTAAGCAAAGCGGTGTAGAGTGTTCAATAGTTGGGTTTGGCCCACTGTACTGTTCTTACTGGTCTACAGTTAAAAATTAATTTTCTATTTAAAAAAATATATATATTTTTTTTCGCAGATTTTAGTAAAAAGTCCATAAATTTCAATTTACAAACAGCGGAGCCAGGGAGGAAGAATACCATGAAAGAGTTGGAGTATACGGGTGAACATTTAAACAAAATGAGTGATTTTTAACGATTAACTTTGCAAATTCCACAATCAAAAGATAAATATGCCAAAAAAACATACTTGGCGAAATAAAGGGAAAAAAAAATAGAAAAAATTTCCAGAAAACGAGTTTACAGCGAAGCTTTTGTACATTTATTAACGTATTATGCGTAATTTCATAGATTAGTTCCAGAAAAAATATATACGATAGCCAAGAAAACATACAAATAGACCTTGACTGTAAACATATTCATATTCAAAGATCTTTGAAGATTATTTTCATATGCTATAGTGGAAATCAATAACTAAAACTTATTTAACATGTGCTTGTAAATCGTAGTAAATTTGAATAAACTAAATAACTAAATAAATGAATCAACGATAACAAGCTAAAATAAAATGAGTTAAAATGAATTTTGTTAGTTACATTTGTTATAGCTACATCAAGAGTACAAAGCAATCAATTTTAAGGTAAAATTGTTTTCAAGATATAATAAAATTACAATCAAACTTATATTAATTATTATAAAATTCTTAAATTTAAAAATTAAAATGAGTAATACAAAAAAAATTCGAAATCTGCGTCTACAGTAAATTTAAAATTTCCTAATTCTACGAGATTACTTTAGCCCCTTAAACATAGCATTTGAGAATGAATGAAATTTCAATTTGAACTAATTTTATATTATATATGAATCACGCTTCATTTTTCTACCATATAACAATTTTGAGATTTTCGAGAATAAATAGACTAGCGAACTATTGAGCGGGCATGAATATGTATAAAAAGATATTCGAAGAGACGCAAAAAGGACGATAAGACTGCCGGAAACGTAGGAAAAAGTAATTAAAATGATAATACACAAATGCGGACATTTGGATTGATAAAAAAAGAGAAGGCACTGTATTGAAGATATGTAATTTCGGCTATATGCTTTTGCGTGCTGCCAGTAAGATGTCGAAATTAGTATACTTACCTTCTTCGGTGATGTATACAAAAACTGTAGATTGTCGTAAAAGCGAAAGACCTATTTACATACCTACCTACACATATACATTTGAATATATGTGTGCATACATACATATATACATACATTTATATATAGATATATATATATATATATATATATATATATGCATTTGTATGCAAGTATGTCTATGCGTGTGTATAAGTTTATATACATGTATATATACATATATGTATTTGTATATATATATGAATATATCTTATTTAAAAAAATTTTCCAATTGTCCTCGATTTTATGTTTTTTATTATTATTCTTTTTATTTAACAACAAAAAATAACACAAATAATAGCAATTATTTTTTCATAGAGCCTTAACTTAAATGTGAAAAAGTGTTTATATGCATGGGTTTATACAAAAATTTCAGCACGACTTTCATGGCTTTGAATTGGATAAACGAACGTTTCGGTACTTTTAGGACAATTGTTCTGTTATTGTTGCTATAATTGTGTTATTAACACACACTTATGCGTATACGATAATAATATAGAGAGAACAAATTTTTAGCGAACATGATGCAATTATGGTTTGAATTTGACCGGAAATGTACGAAAGAAAACAAATGGATATGCAAGAATAAGGGAAGAAAAAACAAATTAATAGATTTTTCCTTTCATTTATTTCCTTTTTATTCAATAATGTGTGGAAATGACGGTGATAATGATGACGATAGTGACTATAACCATGATAATGACAATTAACGGTTGAACCAGACATTTGGTAATTTCAAGATTTTTATTTCGTTGTGCAGTAAAAAACAATATTTTGTAAAAAACAATTAAGTAAGTTTTTAACCTCTTGTTTTCTACATTGTATTATATGCTTCGGATATTTGTAAGCCCATAAGTAATAGAAGATTAAAAGACTTTTATAAAATTCCTGTTAAACAATAAACGATTACCCGATTAATAACAATAAAAGCGAAACAATACTCGAATTGGCTCGAATTGCCAAATAGTGAAGTAAATTTTTTTTTTTTTTTTTTGTATAAAAAGGCAATGTTAAATCAACATACAAAATCCGATTTATTCCTTCGTGTGACAGTCCCGAAATTTCCTCATCAGTGTCCTGCTTGTTTACATTTTAGATTGGTATCTGCGATGGGTTTTAATATATATAAATAAAACATTTAATTTCGTAAATTTTCTTCACTTTTTAGTAATTATAACCCGGTTTCTGGATACATTTTGGGCATCTGCAAAATTCATATGTGAACCCAACTAATTGGATGAAAGAAAAGTTTTGATACATTTATGAAATTTCTTAATAAGAATCATGCACTTCGGTGTATTAAATCAGCAAATATTACCTTATTTAACAAAGTTATTCCTATAGACAAAACACAAAAAAAAAAAAAGAAAACAAATCTTGGCCCCCTTTTAGATAATCTTGTAACTCAAGCTCGATAGACGGAAAAGTTTTAAAAAGGAACATTAAAAATATTAGAACACACTTTTATTTTATTGACTTGAATTTCGACAAATTTATTTAATTTTCCTATAATATTTTCATTTAGAAAAACTTTAATTCCGAAGCTTGATTTCGTATGCGAAATATTTCATTTCATTTATGATATGCTGGTGTGTGTTCTAACATTAATTTCTACTTAATTGATCCTGCTTCAAAAGAAATTGAAACAAGTGTTAAACAACATGCATGAAACAAATAACAATTTAAAAAAAAAAGTTTCCCGATTAAAGCGGCAGCCTGGAGCAATATGTAGAAAGCATCTGAATGTTCTTAATTGACGTTGCAACGTTTGTCTTTGAAATTTATTTCTGTGTGAAAGACTTCCAATAAAAAATACTCAAATAATTTATTCAATTAGAAACATTTCTTATCAATAAATTTTATTATTATTTATTAAAACAAAGTTTCATTTAAATTAATCAATACATCACTAAATGAAGAATTTACAATAAATTTTATGTTAAACAATCAAGGCATAAAAATACACATCAAAGACTATCTATCTATCAAGTACCTATATATTCTTAATATTCTGAATATTTTGATATGGTTGAAGTATACCATTCTATCTGCATGTCCACTGATCAAATTTGAAAAGGTTCACAACAAAATAGTGCGGTTTACAATATTAATGCAAGATATTAAACTGTTACTTGAAGTAAATAATTAACAATGATATTGATATTAACAATGATATTTCGTGGACGAATCTAGTAAGTTTAACTAAAACGTAATTTTAATTATTTGTATGAAGTGTAGCATATCAAACATTCACCACAAGATATCTCTACGATTCGAAGAAATTATGCGTAATATTCTTAAAATTTGATCACGTTAAAGGAAAATTATGAATATTTCTGTATAAATTACGAATTGCTCATGATATAATGCATAATGAGTTAAATTGCGAAATACACTGCGTTTCTATATCAACTAACATTTGATTGAAATATACTCAAATTTTAATATAATCTCCCAAAATTGTTTACCATTTTTGTAAAATGTTTAATTAAAGGCAAAGACTTATTTATGCAAGTAAAAGTATTTTAAATTTTATATTTATATCGATCGAGTCTAGAACATAATAATTTTAGGATTGCTTTAGCATTATTTATGAAATGTAAAATGTATAACGAAGATTCAATTCCATATTGTTATATTGATATATTTAGCAACCATAATGCAATTCATTTTCGATCTAAGCATGTTCGTCTTTCTGGCCGCCTATCTGCTAAATTTTCAAAAATTAGAAGATTGAAATGAAAAAATTTCGTTAAAAAACACAATGCATACATAGACGCGGACATAAATTTTACGCAAACTGACCTCCGGTAGTCGAAAACGCAATGAAACAATTACAACAGAACAAATTACTTTTAAATATATTTGTTTACACAAATTCCACCTTATAGCACAAATTAATTTGGAATCCGATAACTTTGCTTGTAAGAATCACTAAAATAAATGTCATCGCAGATAAGTCCAGTTGAATGCTGTAAAAAAGGGAATTTTTCATGTTTTTATTATAATAGAATAATAGTTTTCTTTTTGTCGTAATATAATCATTATTATTATACTTGAGAGTAAATTACGCTCGCTGTAAAATTTGATCTATTAGTTAATTCAAACATATATATTAAAAGTTTTTTCAAACGCAGCCCAAGGACAGAACCATCCTTAAATCAAGTGAAAACTTCACCTCTCTCTCAGCCTCTGGTTTTGAATAAAATTAAATTTCCCTTAAATAGATCCTTTTTACTTCAAACTTGTAATATAATTTTTATTATTTATAATATATAGTTAGTCCATCTCTAATAATAAAATATTTAATACCGCTTAAGGCCCATAGGAATATGTTCTCCTTAAAAAAAAAAAGGTCGAGTTCATACGTATTAAATGCTTTCTGCACTTCTTGGATAAAATCTTTACAGCCCATTAAGCAACGAAGACGACTTTTTAATTCTTGCATACGTATGTTTTTTTACATAAAGCACATGTGTTTCTAACAACATATGTAAACGACATTTCATATAAAATGTGTGTCGTAACTGTGATTTATTGCCAGAATCAAAATGATTGACACTCGTATAGTAATCGTTCTTATAAGCAAACCAAACAGGAGAAGGAGTATAAAAGTGAGGTTTTTATCGTACTCTATACAGAGAAAATTCCAAGTATAAATGGAATTCTATATAAAATTAAATCAATTCTGTTTAGAATTATTTCATTTCTGTATAACTTCTACAGAATTTGTAAATGATGCCAAGTTTTTTCTTCATGAATAAAAACAATTATTGTAAAAGAAGGAGCGGAGGATATAAGGAAATTTATGGAACGTAAGAAAAACTCGTAGAAGGATAACCAGAACGAAATAAAGAAAAATTTGCTTTAAAGAAAAAAGTTTAGATGAGAAAAAGAAACACTAAATACATGTGTATTATAGTCGCTTATTTAGTGAATTTAACATATTTTTTTCACTTTAAGAAAAGCTAAATTTGTTTGCATTACTTTTTATATTTATTTATTTTTGTTGTGAAATCAACAAAATCATATGTTTTATGTTAGTGCTAACAAGTTGGAAATGCTAATTCTATGTGAATTCTACATCATTTTTGTCAAATTGTTTATCAAAATTCTATAGTGAGCACGGTAAAAACACGATTAAAGTATAACATAAGATATTTTAAAAGCATGCTTTTAGGCTGAGTGTTCTTGTGATAAATATCATGTATCTTTTTACTTGTTTTTTAATTTGGTTAACAATAAAAGGTCGACAAAAGAAAAACGGTTTTTGTGTAAATATAAAAATAAAATATGGAATCTATTTTTTTTCTTTTTCTCCCTATTGTATTTTCTATTAAATAAAATCGATGCCGGCTCTATTGTATTAAATAAAATTATTTATTATAAAAATTATTAGTGGTATCCACGTATGGTAAGTTTTCACTATAACTTTTCATTATTGATTAGTTGTTTATTTATTTACTTAAACGAAACACAGTTAATAATTAAATTTTTTAATGGATTTTTATATTTTTCTTCTCTTATTCTTTTAGCTGAGGATAGCCGCACTAAATGAGCCCTACATTGGTGACTTGCAAGGTATACGCGGTGCTGATTTTGCTTGTTATCGCCAAGGTAGACGAGCCGGTTTGTTGGGTACCTTCAAAGCATTCTTGTCGTCAAGGTAATTTTCAAAGAATGTAATATATTAAGAAACTTCTTTAATAATAAATTTTAGCAAAATAAATAAGAATTTTAACACAAGTAAAAATTCATATTTTATTAATTTGAAAAAGTAAATAACATTGCGTTGAATGCTCCTTTTCGAGACATAAAAAAGCAACTTACGAATGAAACATTTTTTTTCTTTTCAAAATAATGAGCAACTGCAACAACAACAACAAGAGAAATAAAAAAGGAAATTAAAAATGAAAAACATATTCTCAAGACTGAAGTTTTTATAAAACACACGCTACGTTATGCATTCTTGCAAAATATTTCCTTCGTTTATTTTTTCTTCAGTGCCACAAGGCATGCTAAATTTACCCATAGTTGAGTAACATTAGAAAATATACTTCGTAAGACGTTCTATGTTGATTGAAATAGAATGACAACTAGCAACATCGCAAAATTTTCATCGCATCTTAAAAGTGAAAGATTCTAATTCTTCTTTTGTGTTTCAGTATCTCGGAAAAGTCAGAAACATGCTTTTTTAATAATTTACAAAATGTACAAAAAAGATATAGAAAGATTCGACCAACGTCGTATACAGTGCATGATAAACTTCCACTAGCTCTTCTTGTTCTTTTTTTTTTGTTTTTTTGTTTTTGTAAAACACCATTAAAACTTTAATGTATATACACAGGTGTAAAAACAAACATAATTAAATGAAATACTTACTAGAAGAGAGAAAATTTAGTCAAGCAAAACGTTTGTTTGTTAACGTTGCTGCAGTTGCTACTATAACTATTACTACTACTGCTAACCCAAGTGCAGAAGCATCAACAGCAAGAGCAACTGCCATCGTTATCATCATCATCACCATCGTGTCTATGTATGCATTGTACTTGCACCCATTTCCCATTTACCAACAGACACCTAGAAACTGGTTGTTTATCCTAACAAGTGTTTACTCTGTGCGCAGCGTCACTAATTAAAAAAGATAAATTTTAAATATATATATATATATATATATATATATATATATATATATATAACAGATATATATATATATATATATATATATATATATATATATATATATCTGTTATATGTATCTGTTTGTATATATATATATATCTGTTTGTACAGTTTGTAGGATATTATATACAAAACAGCTAAAGAACATGTCATTTAAGTTCAACCAATGCTTACAAGTGCAATGCGTGTTTTATTTTACATCATTATACAGCGAATGTAGCATAAGCCAAAATATGATGAAAGAAGTTTTCTTATTAAAATAAAGTTGAAAAAAAATTCGGTAAATGGTCTGCCCATGCTTATGTACATCGTTGTACGTGTAGACTTATATGTTTTTTTAAATGAAGGCTACAAATGCCAACAGAGACACAATGACTTTCAAAACTAAAGACACAATTTTAAGTTACATCTGGGTTTTATTAAAAGTTCATTTAATTTCTTCTTTAAAAGTTATTCTTCTTTTCAAATTTATTATCAATCGAATATGAATAGCTCCACGAAGGTTAACAAGGTGCGTTAGTGATTTTAAAGGCGTAATATAATATTCTGATCGTTGCAACAGCTGTTAAAAACTAACATCTTAGATAATAGATGACTAAGAAAGCTGTATAAAAGATTATCTAAGTAAAGCCAAATCAAAGTTCTTTCATTTCCACATGACACATACAGCTATAATATAATAAGAGTCGAGTTAAGTTAACTATTAAAAATAAACCTTATGCTAGACGTTAGTAGTTCATTTTTAAAATACGAAAAATTAAGAAAGATTAACTAAATAAGTAAAAGAAAAGAAAAAGAAAAACAAAAAAAAAATACACATACACTTCTAACATAAAGGGACATTCACAACCGATATAATTCTGAGCTAGGTGTGAACCCCGAATCCGGTGCAAATATATAAAAACTTGGCATTCGATAATAATTAACATATCAAGTTCAATTTGCGAATTATGCGAAGTATTAAAGTTACTGTAGATACGACATAGGTACGATTCGCGTATTAACCAGAATCGATTTGAGAGTCTTTACAGAGTCCAATTAGTTCGCTAGATATTAAGAGATTAAGTTATACTAAATGTATAATTTTTTAGCTTTAGCGGTATGTTGCAGTTGCAATAAACAGACGTAGATGTCATACAATAAGCTTGGGTAAGCATTTGTCAACCTAACCTTCGAGCGAAACATTTATCGATTCGTTCTCGATTGAAAATATCGAAAGGTTTTCGATTTCCGTTTCATTATAAAGAAATTTGTAGTCGAGGCTCATCGAATGATCTCAAGTACTTAGGATGAGACCAGTATTGAGAAAGAACTTCTCGTAAATAGTTTCAAAAATTCATAAACGATTAATTTAGTTTCGAAGATTGGCGAGAAAGTGGAAGTGAGATGGTTTTCAAAAATGCAGAATAGAAGGCATTACTGCTTAAAGACTCACATCAAACGAAAGACGAATTGATAGAATCATTGAGTACGAGTCAATTGGACAAGATCTTTGTTTCTCTAGTGAAGGAAGAACTAACAGTAACAATATGCTTCCAAAAGTCATGAGTTCGCCTGAATTAAAATTAATGAAGCTGACTACAAGAAAAAAGTCGGTATTTGGATGACATATGATTGATACGAAGAAATTAGTCGATTATATACCTATTAGCATATATTAGCAAGCACTTACGAAACGATTTATGACAAGAGAGGCTTTATAATCTAACGCAATCTGAACCCAGACACCAATAGTATTTACGCGTTCTATATTACGAACTATTTTCGCCGGACAGTTTGAAAAAGTCGAACCTGAAACTGTCAGCTATTAAATCGTTGATACCTGGCAGTTTAGAATCAATTCTAGACGTTTTATACATCTTCGACGTAATTAAAAGAACCTCGTTTGGGAAATTTTCATGCTTCCACTGCACAGACAACATTTTCATTTCTCTTTTTTTTACTGAACTATCCTGAATAGTTTCAAAACAGAAAAGTGGCAAAATTCTCAAACGATATCTTCTTAAACTTTTATAAACTTTTTTGGTTGCACAAAATTTCGAATCAATAAATGCTACGACCTACGAATTTTTGATTAAATCATCGTAAAATTTTTGTTGCTGCATTTCAAATTTCAAAATCATTTATATGCATTGCGCTTTGCTCAATAAAGCTCTCAATTCAATGGCTGTGGTACACACACGAACTAATACAGCTAACGCGATTTTGAGCTGAATTTTGTACAAAGGATTCACTATGTGCACGACTAAGTTATATGGGCGAACTTTCTTTAACTTTACCTAACTCTCTGCAGTATATGTTGTAGGAAAAGTTCCAAGTCCGCCAATTGAAAAGGTGGCATATCGATACGATGAAAATCTTCTGCTCTTTGATTTTTTCTAAACCAAACGCGTTAATATGATCAGATATAATAGACAAAATTTCTTTTCGTATTTCTGGTACAAAAAATATTAGAATAACATGTTCTTAATCCATACATTGTACGTGCAGGGTTAAATTAATTTTGAAATCTACTTAAAACAATTATGTCAAAAGAGACTTTTAGAATCGTAGTTGATTTCTGTGCTTGGTAAATTGATGCTTCTGAAACCACTTTTCTTACTATAATTTCTTATTTTGTCCCCCTATCTTTCAAAAAGTGAGTTCCGTCCTTCTGAAAGTTTAAAGATAACGTTTTTTTTTTCGACTACAAATTACATCAATATATCTGCCGAATTTATAGATAAAGCACAAATACACAGAACGCCTGAAATATATCCTCAAGAAATACCTTACCTCTAAGTTACCATATAAACTTGCGGTTATCGATAAATGGACTCACATCACTTTTAAGTTTAGCTTCACAAGTAAATTGATTATCATCCCTGTCACCATTAATGAAAAATTTTATATTTGCTATCCTCTGGATAGTCAAATTGTCATACATATTAACGCACTTACGGGAAAAAGAAAAAAAAAGCATTTTAATCTAACTAGCCAAGTAACCCCAATAACCAAAGCTATTTACGGTTGTTTTTTTTTTTCCTTTTTTTCTTTTTGGCGCAAGTCATAATCGTTAAGAGCACCTGTTGGCTGGTGTGTTTATGTTGAACACCTTATTAAAAGTAATAAAATTATTTATATATAAACTTTATACTGACTCCAAGGAAGCTACTTAAAAACAAAGAAATTCAAACAGAAGTTTGGACTTAAGTACATTTTTTATAACCTCCTGCAGAAGAGTCGAGAATTCCGTATACATTCTTGATCAGTATTAGAGGGGCTTAATAATCTACCTCCGCTTTTTACGATGCTCTCCCTGTTTCAGAATAATATTTAAATATCCGTTTGTGCGAAATATTTAGTATAAAAGCAATATCGATGTTAAATTTTTCTTTGTTTGTGTCCCGAAAAAGTCCAAATCAAACGAAGTAATAGCCACCTTTCGGGTCCTTTTATCATAAATAATTTTGATATAAAAATCTTTTTATTAGAGAGAAATTTTTGTTTTAAAAGACAAAATAAAAATAGGAAATATTAAAAGAATCGACCCAAAACCTGGTTTATGCGCTTTCGTGTTATAAATGTTTTTCTTAAACATAAGTTATTAAAGTTACAGCATAACAATCATTATATAGAGTGCGCAGAAAATGTTTCCGTTGGCTTTTTCTTCACTTTTCAGCAAACAAATTTAATTAAACAAATTTTTTTATAAGTCTTGAGGGTTTTTTTTTTCTTTTTTGTTTATTTTGGTTCCTCTTCAAACTTTTTTAATTGCGTTAGTATAAATAGGGAAATATATTCATTTTTTTCTTGTTTTGCTTTTATATATTCATCATTAACTTTATGGGATTTTGTGTTTTTAAGAGAAAGAGGGAGAAACCATTTAACTGGGGCTTTGTGTTAATTATATAAGTAAAAATAATAACGAGATTACTTGCCGGTAGGATTCTTGATACCGGACAAACGAGTGAAGAAGTAAAATATATCGGCGAGCATAAATAAAGACTTAGGAAGATTGAAATAAGGCAAATTTTAAACATTTATTAGAAATAGAAAGGCCGAACATAACATGATCTTATTTTTCCGCGAATAAATTCGTTCAGTTTCATGTAATTATCGTGGCGTGGAGGATAAAATAAATAAATAATATTTTAATTTCTCTAACTCCATTCTTTAATAACTCAATGCCATGTATAAGAAAACAGATATTATTCCAATGAGTTTAGAGCACCTTACAATTAAAAGAAATCGAATGATAAATCTCTTTTATAGCCTATACAATCATCTGAATTCTTTCCTCTTGTTTTAGGATTATAATATTATATATTATAATATAATATTGTATAATATTACAATACTGTTGATTCTAAAAGATAATGTTTTACTTTAACACTTCTAATAGGTAATGATACGTTCCAAAAGGAGGCAATTCTAATAGGTTAGGGTGGATTTTAATATAGATTCTAAGAAAGATAAGGACGATAAGGTCAATTCTGACCCTAAAAGTAGCTTGTTAACCATTCGTAGCTGATTTGAGTAAATAATGACTCTCTTAAGATTTCAAAATTTTATCTTATCATTACGATCATATCAAATTGAAAGATAAGAAAAATTAACTTATAAGCCTTTACAAGTACATTTATCAAAATTATAGCCGTCCTTAGGTAGATTTCCTCTTCAAATTCAAAAATCAGTTAAATAGCATCAGAAGCACGCTCACAATCAGCAAAATCGTTATGTATAAACCATAATATGGATAAATATCTCTACGAATACTTAAGAAGTTCCATCAAACTATATAAAAATAATATTCGAAATATAAACATTATATATGATGCTATATATGTTAATTAACGGGCGAAGAAAACTTCGCTTTTCTTGCAATCAAAGAGCATGTGTATTGAATACGGCTGATCGAATGCGGTTTCTTGTTTTCATTTTAAAAAATCTTAAATATTCGAAGCGGAATGTGTAAGCGCGACACATAGAATGCCTAAGTTAGAAGAGAAGTACGAGAACTGCATCAATTTGATTATATTTCGATTGGAAACTCTTTTTTCCACTTTCAAATCGAAAACTATTTCGAAAAATGTTGAAATTAAAGAAAAAACGTTTCTAAGCGTAAAGCTTACCATAATGTAGAAAAGGCAGTTTATGTAATTAGAGAAAGAGAAAGAGGAGCGGAAAGAGTCGGTCCAAGCCCACCTAGAGTGCCCTTTTCAATTTAGACTTAACCTCCCCACAATAAAGCAAAGACGATCTTTTAATAAATTTCTTTTTATACGGATCGGGTCAGCATTATTTCTTGAATCGATTTAAGTCTGTTTGACCGTCTCTAAATGTTCTTGTGTTTAACCTACATGAAGCAATTTTCGAAACATTTTAATAAAATCTTGTATATTGATAAGTTTTGTCCAAAGGATGAACACTATTGAAAATAGATTAGCTCATTGGACCATTCTTACGATCATTTCCAAAGTTGTTATATGAGAAAAATATTTGGTTTTTTAATTTCACGACAAAAATCGGTAAAAGATAACCATAATCAATCAGCAAAATTTTCATGAGAACCGCATGTTTTTTTAAACTCTTCCATATAAACGTTCTTACAAAGAATAAACCGTCAGGTTTCAGACTTCAGGATCTTTTTTTTAATGTTTTGTGATGAAAATAGAAACAAAATAGTAATTCAACGTATAAATTTACTATACTAAGTTTGGGCCACATAGTCTTCTATCTTCAATCCCATCCTATACAAATGGCAAGAATGAAAAGTAACTCTTTACATAGCAATGAAGTCTAAAACAGATAAAGGATAACAAGCTCTTTGATAAAAAAAAAAAAAAAAAAAAACTGTATGATAGTTTTCGTTATATTTTTGATCAAAATAAGTTAAGTGTTACATCTTATATAAGGCGAAATGATCGCCGTTCCCCATTTACTAATGTTTTCATTTGTTTTTATAAAAACAAATTATGAGTAGCATTGGACTTTAAAACTTTACGATCGTCGTCGTATTGACGAGAACGATTTATTAATATTAAACAAAAATAAATAATAAAACTTTACCAAATGAAATCAAAATTTTTCCACACATCAATACGTACACACATATATTTTCAACTAATGTAAATAGAATAAAAAATTTAGAACAAAAATATTCAGAAAAAAAAAGTTAATAATGGCAGTTGGTTCAAGATAATCATATTAATACGAGCAAACTTGAGGAATAAGTTCAACTCTGTTGATGAGATTTGGTTTACAATTGTTTTGGCATGTTTATAAAGTGTTTTACTATTAGTGTATGGTTGGTTAAAGGTGTTAGTAAAATTCTTTAATAATTTATGATTTTATGAAAGATTTTTTCATTTTTCCTAAAGCATCGCTTACACATCTTATATGTTGTGTTTATTGCACATTATATAGTACAACAGTGCAGACTGTAGTATTTGTGTATATTTCCCTGAGAAAATTTTAAAAGATATCGTTAGCAATTGCTTTTATGCTCGCACATTTCATAAATATGTGAATTGACGTAAACTAATTAAAATTTGATATTTATGCCGATATTTTCACAAAATATTTATTAAGATACTCGAGGTATAAAATGCTTAATTATGTTTTTAATTTTAGATTGGATTGAAAAAATCGCTTCAAAATTTCGCACATTTCGCACAAGTATGCGTAGAGAATGCCTTAAACGAAATCGCAACATTTCATTACGGGAATTTTAATTCAATCCGATCCATAATAAACCGCTAATATTGGCTCCAATCAGTATTTTTTGTGAAAACAAAGCAAATATAAGTTTCTTTCCGCCAGTTAATCGCTCTCTCTCTCTCTCTCTCTCTCTCTCTTGCGGTCGCTTCGTCTCTCTATGTCTCTGGCCCTTTCTTTCCTTCTCTTTCCTTTTCTCTTTCTTGCTTTTCTTTTTATTCTGCTTCTATTTACCGATCTATGCGTATCGTATGAGTTCTTAAACGCAAGCTTCTATGGCCTTCTTACTAGTTATGCCGCATTTAACTAAACAAAAGAGAATAGATCAGCCCTCTATATATTTAAACCTAAAAAAAAAGTTGAATGGGCTACATTTTGAATATGACAAGAAAACGCAATTTTGACTTTAATTTGCTTTTATTCAATAAAGATGATGGTATTACTACAGTCTTTGCTATATTGTCCGGGACAGTTTGTGCACGCTAATGTAACTTATTTACCCTGCCTGCCTATTCTTTAACACACGCAATCTTTTTATAAACATTTCAAAATGCTTCGTCCTGTTTTATTCTGCCAATATATGATAAAGCCTTATATAAACACTGTACAAAGACAAAAAAAAAATAGTAAATCTCTTTAACTTAAAGTTTGTAATCTGTCATCCATAGACAAAATTGAGTAGAAAACCCACTTAGCTTCAGAAAAAAGGAAAAAAAAAAACGAAAAAGGAAGAAACTTAAAAGTAAATTCTCTAACTAATGAATCTTCAACCAACTAAAGCACCACTTAAGCAATGAACTTTCAACTAAAACTTACTTGAAATATGCTTTGTACCTTTACCTCATTTACTTGCGTATTCTAAGATTTCTTGGTATTAAAAATTTTTGCTTTTTTTATTCGTTTTCAGAGTACAAAATCTTGATTCCATTGTACGAGCTGCCGACCGTGAACTACCTGTCGTAAATACGCGTGGTGATGTGCTTTTCAATTCCTGGAAAGGCATATTTAATGGACAAGGTGGCTTCTTTTCGCAAGCACCACGCATATATAGCTTCAGTGGCAAAAACGTTTTAACGGATCCACTGTGGTAAGTTATGCGTTATGAATTATTGCATAAATATAAATAAAATTTAAATTTTCTTACCCCAAAAAAGGTATTTCAATATAAACTTTCTACTTTTCTCTCTCTCTCTCTCTCTATGTAAACTCGATATATTAAGTTTATATTAAGTTTTTACCTATTTATGTAACATAAAGAACCAATTAAAATTAGACTTAATCAATATATACATATATACCAATCGATTCAGAAACATTTTATGAATCGTTTTAAACATGTCTGTCCGACTGTCCGTCTGTGTATGCAAAAAAGTTACAGGTCGAAAATTTTTTAAATTGTTTTGACGAAATTTTATACGTAAACGTGTACTTTTGGCGTAAGTATGAAACCTATTGAATATGGATTGAATCAAATCATTTTTACAACTGTTTCATCATATAAGGCCTTTTTAGACTTTTAGAAAAGTTTTTACATGGAACTGTAGCCGCTAAGAATGCGGCCAGCTCGAAAAACATAGTTTCGTAAAAAACGCGATTGAAGTTCTAAATAATTATAGATTTAAACACTTCCAAGCGGTGAATCTTTGAGTCAAACAAAAAGTATTTGATTTCATATTAAATTAAATAGTGAAAAAAACTAAATATGTAGCATTGCTCTATAAGTAATCTTTAAATTTAGATCAAATTTACAAAGATAAGCTTGACCTTACATCCCAGTTTGATATTCTATTATACGATTGAAACCCTAATCAGTCTGTTAAATTAGATATGAATAAATGAACGATTGTAGAAATTATGATTAAGTCTTTAAGTCGATTAAAGAATGAAAATAAATTTCAAATTACTTATTGCTCTGAAAAAATAAAGAAACAAGGACTTTTAAGCTAAATTCTTGAATGTCCACTTTTCTATACCTTTAACTTTAAAGATATCTACTCTATATATATATATATCTATTTCTATTAAATCAAGTCAAATGATCATTCAATAAAAAAAGATATATTTTGACATGTTTAGAAAGCGGATACATTTGGAACTACCTCTAGTATTGTTTGAAAGAAAAACTAAAGATATATATAAAATGAATATCAACAGCTGTAAAATGTAAGCAAATTAAGAACATGAATTTTAACTTTTCACTACACATAGTCGCCATAGTCTAGTTCAAATCAGAATTTAACGATAACAAATCAAATGCGTATGACGTGAATCGCACGCAATCACAAAAGAAGATTTGGATTAACAAAATAAATGAATTGAATTAGAAAGAAATAAAAAATTACCGTTCGCTATATCAAAACACCAAATTTCACTAAGCTACAAATATAATTAATTTTTTTTTTAGATTTAGGTATGAATTAGGCTAGGTTAGAGTTTAGGTTTATATGTCCAGTGTAGTGATGAGCTTTTCTTTTTGCTTGATGACTGTTCCCATTTTCTGTTACACAAATGTCATTTACCCATGGCATGTTTCAAAGGCTAGCAAGGTGTCAGAAATAATTATTAGTGCATGTGCATGAATATTGTATTTATTTAAAAATGCATTCTCTCATGTAATAAACTGGTTTTGTTAATGTCAAGTTACTAACTATGATACAAATCACGAACTGCGTTCAGATTTTTAAATGATGATTTTAGATTTTTCGCTTTGAAACGTATTTTAATAAAGAAATCAGTCTGATTTAAATAGCGGTAGTTGTGATTTTTAAGCCAAAAATTTTTTTTAAATTATTCGTAAAGAATTATTGTATATTTTTTTTTAATTTAGAATAAAATATAAATGAAATTTTCTAGAATGAATAAAACGAACTGAAATCAATCTTAGAATAAATTGATATAAATTTCTTATATGCCTATTGAATCAATTTCAATTTCAATTGCAACTAAAACGAAGTTAATATTTAACAAAATAAATGCACTCTCAGGCATGATAGTAAACGTATCTAAACCGTTACATTTTTTACAATTAGTTACAATCAGTTATATACCATTTACCAGAACAAAACTCAAACTCGAAAAAAATTTGGCAACTACTGTTGAAATTATGAAAGTGTGCCAAATAAAAATAAAATTTTAAACGCATGACTCCTCCTTATTTCGTTAAACGATAATAAAAATAAAAAACAAATCTTCCGCTTACTTTGAACGAAAGGCTCTCATTTGCAGTAAATCCGAAATTATTCACTGAGACCAATTTCTCTATAACCAGTCAACTAAATTGTGCTTGGGATAAATAAGAAATAAAATAAATAAATTTATTGCAAAAGTTGCAATGCAGTTTCGCAAGTAGTTCTTCACTTTCACTTCGGCAATCCGACAACAATTTTATTCTCTTTTGTCCTCTTCTTTGCATTCTAATGCATTTTTCGTTTTAATGTTGGTACGCTAGGACTCGTGAAACGAGTCACCTGTATAGTCCACGAGACAAATTGTATCGTAAGTAATAGTTGTGATTTACAATCCAAAATATAAGTCCACATAATTCTATAATTGGCATAAGAATTCTTTGTCGAATGAAATGACCCCTCACGGTAATTGGATCGGATCGCATCAGTTTATCAGTAAAACCAATAAACAATAATTACATAAATATTGACATAAGTACGAGATATGTTTTATAATAAGCATTATGACATCGAAATAGCGATAACGCTACTTGATATCGACATATCCACATATATAATATAGATTTCTATACGATTTAACATAATTGACCGTTTTTTGTTTAATGCAAACAGATCTCTATATAAGGCAAGAGTAATAACAAAACATTGGAGAGCAAGTTTGTCTTTCTAGACAAATCTTTCATACATAATCATGATTTCAAGTCTCCAACGTTTACAAAAATATCCATGTGAGATAACTCTATCGAAAAGTCAAATGGGCATAGCTGATAACAGAAAAAAACTTTGCGTTCCGGTCAAAGCAACGTACATTACTCGTCGTTACATTCTGTCTATCGATAAATTGTTGCGTAATTTTACAGAAACACAAACAAATTATTATTTTAAAATAAATTTACAAATAAAAACCTTTATTAATAAGTATAATAATGTTAAATAATTATTGTAAATTCAAAAACTGGAGTTAGTTTATTAATGTATATGCTTCCTCTCAACATAACTGGCGACTCGTCAGTTAATTAAGAAACACTTTGACATCAGTGGAGAATTTGAATGTTTCAGTATCGCGTCTAAAGTCGCTGAGCATATAAGCAATAAATACAGATTCGTATATCATGTCACTAGAGTTCTGGTTCGCTGAATTTGGCATTATGTAAAACATGAGAAAGTTCAATATTGACATGTCGCAGATTCTACTCAACAAGTTAATGGAATTGTGCCTGATACCGAATGCAACGCACACAAAACAGGTGCAAATACATTAAAGCAAAGCTAATTAATCATTTCGAAGTTAGCCAGCAAAAGCAACTACAAAAAGTGTTGTCCGATATGCTACTTCGTGACATAAAGAAAGAAACCTATCCAAATGTATAACGTTATATAGCGCATATAGTCGGCAGTGCGTTGAGAGAATTTGTCGTCTGGTATACATGAGCAGCTCATTTACCCCCTTATATTCACAAGTAGCACTAATTGCCTCAAGCAAATATATCGCCAACAAAGTCACAACTGCTAATGCTATAGTGGATTCAACGAATCTGTAAAATATTAATCTCGTTGATAGTGCTTACTCATCACTCTTGGACAAATAAGAGAATTGCTGAAACTACACGCTCGAGTTTTTACAGCAAGGAAATACCAAACTTGTAGGGTCTCAGATACATTTAGAAAATATTTAAATACATTCTTAAATGAGAAGCACATGTAGAGACTTAACAACTTATACAGATATTTACATTAGGTTCAAAGCATTTAACAACATGCAATTGAAACAACTGTGGAATGAGTAGTAGTAAGTTGTGCCTTTTCAATGGGCAAAAAGCATATTTTCTTTAATTCATTTTTCTTTTATAATAAAAGAGTAACATTTAAATAATATTTTATAAAATTGTTTGAAAAAATTTTGAATATTCAACCGTTAAGAAATGACTTTCAGAAATCCTTGGTCCTTGCGATGGACAAGATTCAAGATTTCTCAGAAACGAATGCATCGGTCTCATTAAAATGTTTCACATTTCTTCTAGATAGGATTGACATCTCGATCCTCAATCGAAGGATTTCTTTTTCGTTGTTCATACCCTCTTTTATGAGTCAATATGTGGTGTAAATTTGAAAAAAAAAACTGTACATTTTTGCATATAACTCAGCCAAAAATTCAAATTTCCATCGCTTTTTTGAGGACTAATCAATATCCTATTAAAATTAAATTTCCATTTTAATGCACAATCTAAAAACCTAAGTGAACGTATTGCTAATCATATCTTCTCTGCTAGGTTTGTGTTTAGTAATCGATAGAAGGAAGAGAGTTTTATTTAGGACGTATCTTCAAATCAAGAAAATTTCTATAACATTTTATTAATTGTAAGCGTTTGGTGTCAGCCGTGTCCTCAGCTATTAAATGGTGCCGCGAAATATTTTATAATCGTAAGTTTAAGTTCTTTTTTTATTCTTCTTATCGTGGTCGTCGAGTAAATTAATTTCAACTCGAACATCGGCTAAGATTATAAGCATTAAGCGGTAATTTTTGTGATGATAAACCTTTCAAGAACAGATGAGAGACACATAGCGACACGCAGGCAAAAGATTTGAGAATTTTATGTTGATAGGATAATACACGATCTGTTATGGATGCTCTAAGCCAGCAGAAGGCCAATCTCATCTGCCGATTGAATATTTTTAAACATCACTAGTTACAAGAGTTTCAACGATGAGAAAGAATATACTTGAAATATATATATATATATATATATATATATGTTGATTTCAGTTATACTTTTATTTATCGTAACAGCCACAAGGGCCTAAGATAAACTCTCCTTTTATTATACCGATCGAATTGGAATCATTTTCTCAGTCGTTTTAACCCTGTGTATCTAATGTGAGTCAATTAATGTTTCTGTTCAACCGACAGATCGCAAATTTTTATAGATATTTTGACGAAATTTTGATATACTAATATATTTTGGCCTAAGTACAAACACTCTTGAAAATGGAATCGATCGGATCATTTTTACAATATTTATTGGAAACGATCTTTTATATATAAAAATCGGTAGGAACCATAAAATATAAATATAAAAAATTTGTATACGAAATAAATATGTATAATTTAGATCGGATTAATTCATTTTTTAACCACCTCCCATACAACCTCCCATGTGGCAAAAATGTGCAATTTTGAGAAAAATTCAATTTTATGATGAAAATGAGTTTTTAATAGCATTTTGCTATAAAAGTTTATTGTACTAAATTTAAACCAAGTCGATCTATTTTTTCCAACTCATTCTCTACATAAGTTGTCTTAAAACATAAGCCTCGTCTTCTATGACAGACGGATATTCAATACTTCATGATGAAAATTGGTGCCTTACATAAAAATTAACTGGACCGGATTTGGAACAGATAGGCCTATTTTTTGGACCTCATCCCTTGTAATGTTTCTCACGAAAAGTGAGTCTTTGTATGACAGACGTATCTAATCTTTAATATTTCATAATGAAAATTTGTCCCTAAAAGGAACTTGACATAAAAACGAATTTCTTCGAATAATATATATAATAATATGCTTATGGCAAAGTGTTATAGATTATTTAATGATCGGGCTTCGTTAACTATATTGTTTTTACGTGTTACATATAAAACATTAATTTTATGAAATATTTTACTAAAATGTTGCTACATTTTATTTGTCCTTTTTATTTTTTAACCCAATTGCTAACAATAACCATAAGAAAAATTATTTCCCGACTTTCCTGATTTAAAAAGCCAACATTAAAATAAGTGCACCGGAAAACAAAACGCATTAAGTAATACATTTACATTATAATGAAACATCAACGCCAGTCTTCTAACAACGATATTATACATACTCAGTACATAAGGATATATGCATATATATATGCATATATATGCATATATATATATGCATATATATATATGCATATATGCATTAAGAAAATAATGAAAATGGCACTCATTTCATCCATTACGCATTTACTCATCTCATACTACACTCACTTTTCTTTACGTAATATAGCAAAATATTTTATCTTTATCTCTTCGCTGGTCTATATATATGTGTGTTAGTAATAGGACGTGTGCTGCTTGCTACACTTAATTCATAACCTTAAGCTATTACGTATTGAAATTTGTGAATTAATTGTAAAAGTTTTCCTGTACTTACAGTTTTTACACTATTTCCATTCTCATCGTTCATCTCTAGATCTCGGAATTTTGCTTTGTCTAAAGCAGGCAGCAGACTCATTTGTCGCTTAAAATAGGAATGTGTACATTTGTGTGTCTTTTTGTTTTTATAAATGTATAATTTTATATGTGTGTATGTGTGTGTGTGTGTGTGTGTTTACTTTTTAATGTTGTAATTTGACTTTTACCTTTTCTTTTTTTTTTCTAATTTTCTGGTGGAAACTCTTTCAGATACAAATGTTTTTATACGTGCTTGTCATATACTTAAATATAATATAAGTTAACTCAAACTCTCTGACATCCTTTTAAACGGCAAACAGACAAATGGCTATGCATGCATGCATGCATGTTTGTAAATTTGAATCAGCAAAACATGTAGACATGCCTATGTACTTACGCAAACACAAACACACAAACACACACATGCATACGTACTTAGGTGTATAAATATATTATATACATATATATATATATATATATATATACGTATATATGTACTGTAAAACTAGGCTTTATGACTTATGTAAGAAAGTTATGCTTAAATACAGTTTATGCATATGCCGGATGCTTGCTTGCTAAGCATTTCAACTGAAATAATACCGGGCAACAAAGTTATGTTGATGATGCACTCGCACACATCCAGGCGCAGTAGTAGTAGGTCAAACGTACAAAAACATACGCAAACGCGTACATAACTAAATATGTTTTCCTATACGGTACATATATACAAGTTTTGGCTTCAATGTACCCCCAAAAGTCTTTCACAGAATACATCCTTATGCATATAACGTAGAAATATATATAATAATTACTCGTCTATGTATGTTACTAAACTATACATGAATATGTTTAGTAGGTCTTCACGTCTAGCATATTTAAACACTTAAGGAAGTATGTTATATTTTACCTTTCGCACAAACACAAACCTATTTTATGTATTTTATACGTAAATCTTATGTTTCATACACTTGTGTGATTTGAAAACATATGTTCGTTTTATACGTATCAAAAAAATTACTTTTTAAATTTTAAAATCAAGAATATGTAAAGAAAACTTGAATAGTTGCTGAAAAATGCTTATAAACACATACTCACTTAAACATTTAACATAAATATTTTATTTTGAATTATCTCAAGAATGCGTCATAAAAAAATTAAAAGCTACAAGCATTCAAATATCAACCAATTTTAAGCTTAATATATGTTATCTATAGAAGATGCATCTTGTCTGCTACAGGGCTGCCCTGCCCTCCACGCCACTGATTTTTTTCCATTTAATCTTTAAATGAAATTTGTCAATTCTGATTATTACGAAAGATGCTGTTACAGTTGTTAAGCGTGATTACGGCAAATCAAATTTATTTTCTCATCTCTGTTATTATTATTAAAAATATTATCTAAAAATACAACCTCGGCTCCTTATCTTAATTTTTGCGTCTATAAATGTTTCCACAATGAACGAATAGACATGAATGACATCCATTGACATGTACAGGTGCAAAAACAATTTACCATCCTTTGCCATCCTTTATACGATACGCGTTTGGCAACATCGTTTGAGTAACATATATAAAACAGAACCGTTGTCGAAGTCATCATATGTTTAGCGTAATATTTACCGTTTTACAATACGGATCGCTTAACAAAAGATGAACGCGTTAAAATAAAAAAAAAACTTACTACAGAAATGCTAATTCTGTAATAGGTGCGTTTTGTGCATTACGAACAAATTATGGTCGAAATAATTGTTCACCTGAGCTAAGTATAACAGGGAAAACAGTGAAGATGTTTGAAGAACTAGATCTCTAACAGATTTGTTCAGGTGCAAACATTATCGAAATGCTGGTTGAACTGAAAATATTGATATTATTGATGGAAGTGTCGAAGAAGATCCAAATTTATCCATTACACGGGACGCAGCGCATCCTGATCGCTATAATTACATGATTATCAATTTTTTTTTTATTTAGTATAAGATTGAAGATGTGGGGGTCTTAACAGGGTAGTGGTCCGCAAAGCTATTCAACACACTCCGTTTTTGTAATCGAAGAAGTAATGCGCGAAGAATGATGTGAATTGGCCACCAAGATAGTGCGATTTCTCACAGCTGTACTTTTTTGTATGGAGTAACGCAAAGTATTGGGTATATGCGAGAAATCCTCAAACTCTTAATGCTTTCAAAACAAATATCTTTTAAATTATGGTTCAGCTATTGCTAGCTAAATGCTAAGATAAGTCGCTGAAAATTAACTCAAATAATTCCTTAAAAAGTTCTGAAGAAATTTTTCCTCATAAAAGTCAATGAATTGAAATTTTGTTCCTTTTTCTTTTTACAAAAAACTTTTGGACTTTTAAGACATGAAGACGTTTTAGTGTACTCCTTCTCGCCATCCGCCGAATATCAAAATTATACCTTCTTGCCCTATAAAAAAATTTATTTATTTTTCCAAGCGAACAATTATATGCGAGGCATTCGGGAAATATATCAATTTAGTCTAAACTCAATAGAATAACCTTATATAGCGAATCTTTATTTTTTTTTATCAATTTTCCAATTTCCAATATAAAAGCTTTATATGAGAGAGAGTTTGAAAAAAATTTCGCCCGAATTTTCCACATTCAGTCAGTATATCAAAATACGATTTTTTCACTGATTTTTGTCAAGAAACAAAAAAAAATCGAAAATTTTTTATGTCAATGCATCATCATTTGATCGATATATATAGTTCAAAACTATATGGATAGAGATCAGACAGACAAATAAATGGATAAGCATACTGAAAGTGATGTAGAAAATTATTGAAAAAAGTTTCGATTTAAAAAAAAAAGTGGATCTATTTTAAGTCTTTCTGAGTCTGAACAGATTTAATGATCCACAAGTAGTATAGAGTAAAAAGAACTGCTTGCGATATGTAGGAAAATTAATTTTATTGAATAAAATGAATTTAATAAAATCACACGAACAAAGATAAGAAAACTCACCTAATTTAATAATAATTCGATTAAATACTTTCATACATGAATGCGTACAATCCAATAATTTTGCTACCAAAATGAATAGATCGTACATGCGTAAACAAACATCCACACATACATATTTACGGACTGTAAGCTATTTCATATTTATCGAAAATTTACTGAAATTCTTTATGTGCACTTAAGTGAGACATTTGTAAACAACAGTTCGTTTAAAGGCAAAACTGAACAAACATATATGTATAGATATGTTAAGATACGAGTGCATATGTATATGTATCATATATATGAACGCACATAATGCAATACAATAAATATATATACACGGTTTATATATGTATGAATATTAGTATATATATATATATATATATATAATATATGTATATAAAACGTATATATATATATATATATATATAACACTATATACATATAAAGCATTTAGAGAATTTAACCCATTTGCATAATTAAATGCAATTGAATAAAACGACAAAAAGTCATCAACACACAACAGAATTGAAAGAAGCAAAACAAACAATATATATGTATATATATGCATATCTACATCATGTATGGGAAAAAACAGCTAAGTGTGCAACAAACTAACAACAAACGGGCGAAGACATAGCTACATACAATATCTATATATGGATGTGTACTCATATATGTGTATCTATATCAAAAAGTATCGGGTCATTTTCAATAATTTGTTCGGAAATTTTTCTTTCGCTTATCATAAGGATTCTTACCGACTGCGCTTTAGGTCATAAGTTAACGGATCATATCAAAAATAAAAAGTAACGAAATTATATTCGGCTATGATTGGACCTTTTACTCACCAATTTTATCTTAAAAAAAGCGAAAAAAAACGAGAAAAACGATAGAAGCTGGATATCCATACCATATAATACCACGTAAGCGTAGCTGACTTTTTTTGATTTTTGCAGGATACACGTGGAAATTTTGGAATTTTTTTTTCTGCTGTAGTTTATGAATAAACAATAAGCAAAAAAAAATTTTTGTTTCTTTTGAAAATAGTGGTATTCTCAGTTTATTTTACATCATAAGCGTTTCCAAAAATAAAAAAAAAAAGCTTTAAAGTCTCTTGAAAATATATATATATATATATATTTGTTATCAGTACTAAGCTTTCGAGTTATCTAAGTCGGTCTATCTCTATGTCTGTCGGTTCGACTGCAGTAAACATTGTCTCGGTCACAAAAATAAAGATATCAACGTGAAATTTCTTACAAAGCATTGGAAGTGCTTGTACGCGGATTTTTATTAAAAATGGCCTAAAACAGTCAAAAGACCGCACAACTCAACATAAAATAAGAACACATCTATTCTCAAAAATAAATCTTTACACAAAAATTACAACAAATCGATTACTCGTACAAAAAAGCGGAAAAAATCACAATAAATAAAACTTACGCACCATCCAATGAATATTAAAAAGGCTGAAATATTTGTTCTTTTTTTTTTTTAAGAAATGCTAAAAAAATGTTCAAAATTTCAAAAAAAAAAAAACAAAGCTGTACAAAAAATTGTTACAACAATTCCGCGTTCCATATATTGAAAATTTGCGGTCAATTTACCATAAACTACTCACACGTATGATGATCAGTTGAAAGTTTGGTTCTCGTGAACTTCTTTCGATATCAAATAGTATTAAATGTGTTTGTAAAACGTATAAAAAATTACGCATTTTTTATGAATAATATATTTTAAGCATAAAGCGTGTCGCGCCTTAACTTATGAATTATGAATTCTTGAATAAGCATCGCATCAAAATTACTTCTCAAGCCGTTTTGGATCATATAATAAAAACAAAAATCAATAGATTCCCCAAAAGTAATTTTCGAAGAAGTAATTGTTTTCAAGATATGATACGAAAAACACGAAAAATTTCATTAAATACTTGTGTATATAAGCATTATTCTATTTCTATCTCTTTATATTTTGAAGAAAATAATCTGGATTCGTTTCGAAATTTCAAAGTGTTTTCAATTTAAATATTTCCGATACTTTTTAGATACATTTTCATATGTTTTTGCATATATATATATTACGCGTGTGTGCGTGATTCTATGCGTTCGTATGCGTTTGATTGTAGCTCTTATGTTTTCCAAAATTTTCGTCTCTATATCTCTCTGCATTAATATTTATTCAAATTTTTCTTTGAAAAAAATTTTTCTCCGAATACGCTTTAATGCTAACTGTCAGAAAAATATATCCTTGTATGTACTTTTCACACATATACATTCATTTACTTTTATGGTATTTTGGAAAACTTTTACGGTTATTAAAATTGTTGCTTATGCAAATTACAAACACGTACATACAAACACACAAATACGTAACGAACACTACAAGCAAAACGTATATTAGAAAATAAACTTATGAATAATAACACATGCATACGTATGCATATACAGTACATATTTAATCGACATTAATAGACAAACGTCTTTTAACAAAATTCTATTCATAATATTATTTTAAAAAAAAACAAAAACCAAAAAAAAAACCCTTTTTTCATTCAATGTAAGCCAAATGTTAATAATAAAAATTTTAATAAAAAAAAAATATTCATTTTCATATATATGTATATATATATAAATGATTCTTTTTTTGGTGATTATATTCTTCAATAATATTATTTATTTATTTGAATACATATGAATGGCAGTTACAAGAAGAGGAAGGGGAATATTGACAAATACGCTTAACGCTGAATAATTTTCTTGTCATATACCGGGTTCTACAATCTAAAACTAAGAAATGAATTATGTAGCAGAAATTTTATATTCCAATGCACATTTTTCCTGAATTAATGAGGGTCGAAATGTTCTTCTTTCCACTTCTAATTTGCATGAGAAAAATTTGGCCATCTCTCTGACAACTTGAAAATACCATGCTAGTAGAAAGTCTGATCCTTTTCGGCCAAAAACTAAGTTAATTAATCTAAATTAAGATTTTATAGCGTCCTCGTTGTTGAAAGTTTCACCACAAAGGTAGTTGGCCAGGGATCGAAATAAGTGGTAATCCGATGGCGCAAGATCAGGACTATATCAATTCCCAACCAAGATCCATCAATTTTCGCCAAGTGGCCAAAGAAGTGTGCGGCTTAGCATTGTGGTGGAAAATGACACCTTTACGATTGGCTAATTCTGGTCGCTTTTCCTCGACTGCTGAATTCAAGTTTTTCAATTGCCGACAGTAGACCTTCGAATAACTAGTTTGGTTTCTTGGAAGCAACTCAAAATACACCGGACCTTTCCAATCCCACCAAATTGACAACAAAATCTTCTTTTGTTGGATATTGTGCCTTTGAAGTGGTTTGCGATGACTCATTAGGCATGCATCACGACCATTTTCGATTTAAATTATCGCAAAAACAATCCACTTTTCGTCTCCAGTTTTAATTCGTTTTAAAAACGGATCGAACGGATCGGAGTGGGAGACATCTATAAGTGAAATCGGTAGTTACTTAATTGCCAACCCATTATTATATACATTTATATATATATATAAAAAGTATTTAAGTCTGAAATGGATTTAATAGTTAATGATCACTTTAAGAAGATTTTGAAAAGAAGTAAACGGACTGCAACTAATTGCATTCGCAGTTCTCTTAAATAATATATTATTATCTAAAAAGGGAGAGAGAGAGAGAGAGAAGAAAAATTTTGAATCACTCATTGACATAATTTCTTTATAATTTAATCTAAAATTTGATACAGAAATTTCAGCAGATATTTGTTCAATATTTGTTATCACCATATTTCTACATTTAGTAGATGATGTGTTTACAAAAGCGGTCTCATTTCTTAAGTGATTTATCGTCAATTAACAAATGTTGGTCATGGACCATTCACTTCCACTTTCTTAGTTAGTGTTGGTTAGGATCTTCTCATTTCCGAATTTAAAGCAAAATTGTTTTATATTAATTTTAGAAAATATTAAACTGGATTGAAATATAGTAATAGTTAGACCGATTGCCGATTGTGTTTCATATTTCATACCAGAAGTGAGTAGAAGTTAAGCGAATTGAAGTCCCTTGTGGTCATTTTTAAAAGAAAATCAAAGCTGAAAATTGACCAAATATTTCTATAGGCAAAATTTAAGTGCTTCTTCTTGTTTTGAGTTAAAACCAGCATTAGTCTGTCTGTCAAATAAATTGAAACACATTTGATAAAAATTTTTTAGTCAGTGAAAAGCCGATAATTTTCTTTCCCTTCCCAGAATTTAGCCGCATCCTATTTGGTTTTTTTTTTAAAGAACTTTTGATTAATAAATAGAAATCAGCTAAATACACCTAGAAATTCGCCCATAAGATGAAGCAATTTAGATGATTTTTCATTTATATTATTGCCTTTCTAACTAAATGTTTACATATTACTCGCTTTCAACTTAATCTTTAATATACTTATGGAGTCTTTGAGAATGTTACAAACCAAATAAAAATTCTCGTATATGTTAATCAATCCAAGTGAATTCGTTTAGCAATTTAGTCATTTTGAAACTATATACTTTCGATTTTATTATTATAAACAACTTAAAATGTTATAGTCAGATAAAGTCGACCATTTAACATCCTACACTAGTTTACCTAATATAATTCTTGAATTACTTTCGTGACGAAATATCAAAATTTATAGGTCGTTTCCATAGTATAAGGCATGCTGTTCACGGGGACTCTTATAGGGAAGAGGGACCAAACCGTCAACTGACATGATTCAAATTTAACAAAATGAATTTTTCTATCAGATATCTTCTTCTTCAACTATTTCTATTATAAAGTTCTAAAAACTAGGTTTCTTTGTTATGTAAAGATTTACTTACTTCCGTGCGGTAGGCTCCAAACTATAGATCTTCGAGCCGGAAATTTGTTGCAGTTTTTTTTTAAATTAATATCATCGTATAATAACAATCAGATCTTTTATATTTCTTACATATATATATATATATATATATATATATATATATATATATATATTTGAAAACACTTATATGAGATCGAATCTAAAAAATAGTTCTACGTAGTCCAAACCGAATACAATTAATTTTCATATTAAATCACTACTAGGAATGCATTTGCATCGTAAAATATTAAAACTTAAGCATTTTTACCATATAAAGTAGAACACTTTTATAAAAGGTGGCCTAACAAGTAGTTCCACCCGATTTAAATTTTTCACATTTTTTTTATATACCAAAATACTACTTTCTAACGATTTTTATCAAAAAATATTAGAAATTTGTAATTTTTCTTATACAAAGACTCTCTATGCGTTGTCCTTGGGCTCAAAACACGTCAATATACCATCAAAATTTCATCAAAATATCTCAAAAATTTGTTACCACTTTAAATACAGACATATAAGGACAAACATCATGCAAACAGGAGTTATCTCCATTCAATCCAATCCAATCGGTATAATAAAAAATTAGGGTCTGCCTTAAACCCATCTGAGTGGGTATCGCATACAACTTATAATATTTTCTATACCACAAGTACTGTGTACGGTATAATGATCGAAATTCTTTTATAAATATTTGAATGAATCAAAAATTACTTTCGACAAATATTTAACAACAATAATAATAATTACATCCATGCAAATAAGTAGAAATTTTCTACATTAAAAAGTTTTAACTTTTGGTTAAATATAATTTTCTAATGTTATATTTAAACAAGAAAATAAATATGTTTTCTTATTTACGTTATGTGAATCTTTGTAAAATCCACATAATTATACAAAACTTTATTTTTATTTATCATTCATACGCATTCCAACATATATGTGCGAAATATTAACAAACTTTTGAACACACGTACACACATACATACACTTTAAATAATAAACATAAATAAAGCAGGTTTTAACAGAAAATATTTTGATGAAAGTATGCACATCAGAAAATTAATATTGTAAAGTAAGCGCAGCAAGCACGTTGGCACAAACGTACACTTGCATAAATTCATAAAAACATAAATATGTTATGGAATGAATTAAAAGATTTCGCACGAAAACTTAATATAATATGTGTTCATACAAAAGTACATTATGTATATATAAATGTATAATATATATAAATATATATATATATATATATATACATATATATATATATGTAGATAAGTAAACATAAAATATATATAAATATAATATATATACGTATATTTACTTCAGTTATATTTTGACTCAGTCGTATAAGCATTGTACGCATGAGTCTTACATATTCCCCTCTTTTTCTGCATAATATATGCTTATCTCTAATTTTCGATTATAACTCATTTGCAGTTACATACATATATATAAAGATATATTTATGCAACTAGATAGCTTACCAGCTGTTCCGTTCCTAAACGTAAGCACCAGTAATACGCTTCAAAAAGCCCCTAATTCTTCATATCCTTAGAGATAAGCAATCAATAGTAAATTCTTAGAATTTTCTAGATAAATCAATTTATTTATCTATTAATATTTTGATAGCCTGCAAACGGATTTATTAATGTCGAATCATTTGATCGAAATTTTCAATCAATATGCCATATATCTCCTATATCATGAATCTTCACAAAAATACAATCATCTAGTAGAATTTCTTCATTTCTGGCTTGGTCCCGATGATGAATTCGGTCCGTATTTACACATTAACTCTGAGATCTATCAAATAAATATTAAATAACGTAATATCTTCACACTTCGAAATTAAGCTTCATAAAGTTGTTAGATTAAGTCTAATCAAGTACTCCTTGGGAGTATTTTCATCTTTGATTACACAAAGATGTGCCCACAGAAGTGTTACATTATTTTTCTGAATTTTAGTATAGCGGTCAGTAAGACAATATCTTCTGTAGTAAACCAATAAATACTGCCATATCACAGACTTAATAATTACAAGTGTAACTCTCCTATGAGTGATAACATCGTATTTTTAACCAAATAATTGATTTCATTAGACTTGGAAAATATAAAATTGAAATTCTTGCATATTAACCGTGTGCCTCCAAAAATTTAGGATTTAGGTGTTCATAAATATTGAAAATTATATTTGTCTTAACTATATTCATAAATATAATCTGTTTATATATATATATATATATATGAGATCCGATATTAATAATTCCTATTAAAATTTTGTTTATTGACAACGTGTAAAGCGATTTTTACGATCTCAGAACTTGAAGTTGACAAAAGTAATAAAGACAATTTGAGCCTGTATTTGTTGCTCTAAACAAAATCTTATGGTCATAATTCTGAATTTAAGAGTCGGGACTGAGGATTAAACAAAGCCTTGATATGTTTCATACTTCTCATGATTAATATAAAAATTTATACTTGAAATTGGGTATTCCTATTCGTTACAAAGATTTAATCAATCTAAACAAATCTGAGCTACGATTCGGAAAATTATTATCCCATTTCGGTTAGTGAAGGAAAAGAGAAACATTTTTATTTGCAAACGCTGGCACTAGAAATCGGTTTATTGTTCTTTAATTTGATAATTAAGACGTAAAGTAAATTGCAAAAATTCTTGGGCTAAATTTACTGAATTCCTTAGAAAAAATAAACGGTGAAAAAATTAATAAGTTATGTGTAATTAATGTACGAATGGTGGTTGATGGCTTAATTATATACTAAACCTATATCTATCCAAACCTTGGATTACTCTCAGCACATTGTGACAAATATTCGTATGGTTACCCTTTCCCTGGACTAAACGAAAGCTTGATATGAGCAACTTTTTCAAACTCAAATATTTCACGACCAATAAATCTTGCATACAAACCGTTTCGATCAAGGCTTACGACCATTTCATACTAATATTTGTAAAAAATTTCCAACACAACAGATTAAATAAAAGAAGTACAACTTGCCTGATATTAAAACACATATACACCTGTTTTGCTTCCAAAGTAATCATATAAGAAAAATTTTGCAAATTTAAAAATTTCAAGTATTGATGTTCACTTGTGCGTATTATTATTTTTTTTTCTTTTTAATCCTTATTTCTATTCATAAACGAAACATATCTTCAGCATTTTTACCATATGATGTTTTTACCATTCAAAACATAAAATACTTTGAAATTTTAGAACAGAGACTTCTTTTGAAGAATTCATTTCAAGCATAAATGTATATGTATATATATATTTATATATATATATATATATATATATATATATATTTATATATATATACGTCTGACAAATGTCTGTTAAGAAATAGAAAAGAATGCTAGCACTCGTGTGTCAAAACAAAGTAACGGACAAGAAAGCTAGATAGAGGTTAATATTCACTCATATGAAAATATCAGAATAAATCGCGATAAAAACATTTATGTTAAAATTTGTTGTTAAATCCATATCTAGAAAAAAAGACAAAAATATATTCAACAAAAAGTACGTATAGAGATTTTGAATGCAGATCCAATCACTGGTCATTTCTTAATTTCTCGAAAGGCGAGAAACGTTGAAATTAGAAGTGAACGTTTTTTACAAACATTCTACATCGATATAAGTAAAGCTAAATTGCTTATATTACAAAAGGATCGAAGTTTCCAGAAAAATAACTTCTTACGGCCAATTCTTGTTCCATCTAGTTCCATCAAAACGTTCTTACAAAAAAAAACTTTTACGTTACAACAAGGAGGCCTAATGCGTTACGAAATAATTATTTGCCATATATATAAGTTTTTTATGTTTAGATGTCGTAGATCCATTTATTGGAAACTTCCCATGAAATTTACGCCTTTATATGGCAACCAGATGCATTTTTGATATTTTACCACAAAATTCGTTTTAAGAGTCATATAAGCCGGACTGGTATACGGTAATCAATAGTGGGTCTTACCCGACTGTAACTTTTAACTTGTTTTTGTCCTAAATCTTTCTCCCGTTATTTTCACTAGGATAATAGACTATTTGAGCTCAATGTGAAAAAAAAGGAAAACATTTGGAGAAGAAGATCTTTTCGAGCATAGCAACCATCAAAGAAAACTAACAACAAATACTAAAGCGAACACACACACATGCATTCGTATATGTTACGTATGTATGTATATGTCCATCACACATAAATTCTTGCCTGCGTTCTTTACTTATAAAGAAACCGAAAGCTATCTTCACATGTGCGTATGTATCCCCGCATGTGTATTTGTAAGCGGAGCTGTTATTGAAGCATGAACACAAACGTAACAACGGCATATACGATGAGCATTTGTGAGTTTTCAGTCTTATGTGTTTTTTTTTCTTTTTTTTTTTTTGACAGTTTTATACTGCTTGTTAGTTATGCAAACATCTGTGCAAGTGTTTGTGCATCTATGCTGTTATTTGCCTATGCTGCAGGTGTATGAGTATGAGTGTGCATGACATCAATTTTGCCAACATACACTCGTTTTCTAAATTTAAGTACACAAAAACTCAAACACGTATCTTCTCTATATTTTGCTTAAGTTTGTACACTTTTATCTTTAGAGTTTTCAACTTAAATTTATTGTAATGAGTGCCTTGTCTCCTTTCTTATCAATATCTTTATGGGTAGTGTACACTATATAACGTAAATATACATCTGCATACAGACACATATGCGTATCGGTGCGGATATATTGGATTATATGTGTTATACAATTGTTATTGTTGTTGTATTTTCAAGTTTTGCTTTAAAATTATTGTATAGGTCTCTCTTATTTCCTCTCTTCTTTCTCTCTCTCTCTCTCTCTCTCTCGTTCTTCTTTTTTACTTTATAGTTCTCTTTATGTAGGTATATACAGTATTTATATTATTTTATATCACAATGCCTTTGACCTAAAAACCACCTCAACACGCTTAACATATCCACTTTCAACATTCACATATATGTGTTCGTCTACACAAGCATACATTAAATTGCTTTATGATAACCAAACAAAATTACGTTATGATAAACTCATGCCTTAAGTATACACACACACACACGCACACATACGCATACGCATAACAAAGGCGCTCACTACCATACAAGCTTTTGGTATCTAAATGCTATCCTAAATGAAAATTTGTTATGCAATGCAAATTCCCTACTTTCGCTCTCTCTTTCTCTCTCTGTCTCTGTTTCTGTCTTTAGTCTGTCAGTCTCTCGGTCTAATATCGGTTGCTCATTGTAATACGAAAATAGAGACAATATTTATTGCTTTGTGTTGCATTTTCTTGAAATATACGTTTATATAAACAAACAAGGACAACACGGTGCTTGATCTTTGATCATCATCGTCCTTGTGTAAAATATTTGTATGGATATGTTAGCTTTGATATTTTGTCTCATTTCATTTTAACAAATTTGATTACTACATATATGTATTTACGCTTACATACCCGTAAGTAAGCTTAAGTATAATAATTATAAATGGAATTTAACACATAATATAGATACTAAGTTATGTTTTATAAGGAATGTTTGTATAACTTTGAAAATTTTTGGGAGAACAAAATTTTTTTTTAAAAAAACTTTAAGCAAAATTAGAGCATTCTCTACAAAAATGTTATAAAAATTTTATAAACTGGTTTTTTTTCTTTTTTTTTTTCAATTATTAAAGCAAAAGTTTTCTATAGAAACAATTTTAGAAACGATTTTTACAATTATTATACATGACATTATATAAAAAGTTTTTTGTACAGAGTTTCTGAAAAGTTATCTGCACATAAATATATTTATAATTATGAGTAAAGAATACTGATTACGCTTAGAAAAAATGAATCAAAGATGTTGTAAAAGTCTATTTACATAATTTATTAACTTAAACCTATCATGAGATATAGTCACGATCGTTCGATACGCTGTATTTGCTTAATATTTTGAAAACTGTAGAAAGTGATGAGAAAATGTTTAATTTCAAATTTTTTTTAAATTTTAATAATTCTTCAGAAAATATTTACAATAAATATCAAGTCCAACTTTGCAATAGGCCTTTCCCTTTTCTTTTTTCTCTATCCGCATTAAAAGAGAAAATTTTCAATTTTCATATAATTGCATTTGCTTGCACTACTCACTCCAACTCGTTTCCAATTACGTTACATTACATTAGCATTTCCAATCATAAAGACAAGTTCCCTTTCGATAAACTTTTTCATTTTCACGATCGTATTCTTATATATTAGAAAACGGTCAGTTTTCGCTTCTTCCTCTTATACGTTTTTCGCATACTATTCATTTATATATATCGGGTTTTTCATTCCTATAGAATGTCGGTTAAAATTGCTCCAACCCGATTATACAAAAACAAGAACATATGTGAAATGTTAAGCGAATAAAAATACTTCCAATGTTAATCACTATAAGTCCAGAAACTATTTCAAAACATTATTCCATAAAGAACATTATTCCATAAAAAAATTGATATCGCTTACAGAGAGTATACGTTTAGCGGGCAATTTAACTGTACACTCACTTTCAATTATGCGAAACATAGCAATTAGTCAAAGCAAGATTACTAATTATTTACTATTTTTTTTTTTATTTTAAAGAGCGTAACTTAATAGTTAATTACTTCATTATATAGGTCGGAATATTGTCTTCTTCTATTTCCTCATAATTGCACTTAACTTCGCGCCATTAATTAATCTGTGCATAGATTATGTTAAGCGCTCGTTGATGTGTTATTTTATAGGTTTGCTGCACCTATTACGTACAAAGGAACATGCGCGTATTTTAGAAGTGTTGTCACATACAAGTTATGTTATAATAAAGCGATAGATTTTAATTTGGTGCAACATACTAGATTACCATTTGTGAAATGAAAATTTTATTTTTTAATTTTTTTTTTTAAATTAATTAATTTTTATTTAAATTATGTACATTTTCCTTAGCATAAATTAAAAGTTTAGATGATTTGAATATTAAAAAAGTAGACAGACTTAAACGAAATATAATTATTTTTTATGTAGGATCAATAATAAATTATTTTTCGATAATTCCATTCAAAAAGGCTACCTATGACATTTACTGAAATTCCATTTAACCAAATTAATAACAAATCATTTCAATGATCAAATATCTTAAGCTTTGGTCTTGTCTGACTAATGACGCTTGGTTTTGTTATGCTTTCTACTCGGAAGTATAAAATTGGTCTCCTACATAATCTGCAAACAGCTTTTGTAGATAATGCAAGAGAAAATTATTTATTTATGACGACATATGTGTGCGTTTATATGCATATATGTTTAACAAAAGGAAAACACACAAGCATTTTTATATATATATATAGTTATGATTTAAATTGTTTCTGGAATTTTCAACTATTAGACCTTAACTTCAATAGAATTCAAATTGTTAAACAAGTAAATAATTCATTGACTTGTGTTAAGACATTTGACTAAGACTTAAGTCAAAACACAAATTACCGTACAGGTCTCAAACTTTTACCTACATTCATATATAGAGTTTATGCAAAGTCACGCATATGTATGCAAATCACATTAACTTTCTCTTAAGATAATTCTGAATTAATATTATCAGTCTCTGTACACATATATAATAAAAGAGTAATAAATTCTTTCAGAAATTAAATGCATTTCCATATCATTGTTATTGTAGTTAATTTACTTTACTTTATATTGCCAGATGAATTAGTGAGACTAATATACAATAAGTAATTAGTAAATTTATTTATTATTCGAGTTTATAGCTACAGGCAAGCACCAGAGGAAAATAAGCCTCATTTCATTTACAACATAGAACATAATATCATCCCGAAAGCTTTAGCAAGATGTCTGAAATTACATTCATAATCTGTAGTCGGGTAATGACTTTAAGCAGATTAGTTTTAAAAATCCATTTGCGATTGTATTGCATAGAGTACAACTTTTACGAAGTTTGCTGCAAAAGCCCGTCCAAATGTTATCGGTCTCGCGCCATAAATGTCAGTTGCTACTCTACTATATATTATGCTTCAAACTATTTTCTGTTTATACATATACATATACACACATACACATATATTTCGAACTTAATCGGATTCAATTTGATGTAGGTGTGATAAAAAAAATGTTGAAACCAAATTTAAGCTTTTAAATAAAATTTTAATGTCATAATCATGATTTCAGCCATACAGACATAATCATACATATTTAAATCGATCCCGATGTTAACAGTTAACAGTTACGAAGTATATAATCGCAAATCACACAATAATTTCATAAGATGGCGGCATATAGATGTCGCCTCTATTAACGAATCCGTATGAATATTGGATAGTGTTGATTTTCAAAATGTGTCAATGTGTGTGTGTTTCGAAATGTGTCAAAATTTCATAACATACTGACCATTATTAATTTTGTCTATTGATCAATCATTATTTTTTATAGTGAGAAAATTCAAAGCCTAAACTTAATTAGAAAAATGCTATGGCAAACCCTTCTGTTAGTTAATTATTTTCGTTTGTTTATTACATATGTTTTTAAGTGAATTAATCAAAAAGTTAAAATTGATAATTTTGATAGCCCGGTTTAAGAGAGAACGAATATTATATTTTTCTTCTAAGGCGAAAATTATTTTCTGGTTTGTTTTTCTTTCTCCAAATTTTAAATATATCTGCACAATTATCATATTTCTTATTTAAACTCTTTAGTTATTAACTTCAATGTACATGCATATATATATATATACATATATACATATATGTATATATGGCTGTATATGTATATATGTATGTATGTTCGTATGTGTATGTATGCATGTATGTATATGTGTGTGAGTGTTCTTTATTAAAAATGAAATCTAAATAAGCGAATACCAGCGCATTTCTGCGAACATTTTGCTTTAAATTACATTTCTCTCTTGCATTACATTCTACTTCAAGCAATCACTTGATTTTCATATTCATTGGACCGTATTACGCGAAATATATTTATATGAAATAATGTTTTCATGCATATGTATGTTGATATAGTCTTTTACCTATCTCTATGTTTTGCTTTGCAACTATTTAATATTTTCGAGTAAAATTTATATATGTTTCTGTTCAAGCGTAGGTCATGAACTCTGTCCATAAGTAATCATATGCACAGTTTACATTAATGCAACTGCTGTTTATTTAAATGCATGTTGTAATCAGCATAGAGTATATCATAAATGGCTACGTTCGTATATATATATAATAATAATAATATATATATATATATATAGTAATTATTTATATTGCAATTATAATCAATTTCAATAGATGATAAGACTATATATACATCTGATATAAAACGAATACCAACTGCACTTTATTGAAAATTCAATATCATGAATAAGAAAGAAACCTTTACACAATTAAATTTAACTTTTGCTTATTTTCAACTCTCTTGATAGGTATAATCAAACAATCTTCATAGATTTCGTATAAAGAAAATAAGTTTTTAACTTCAATAAAATTATATTTCACAATTTTCCTTTAATAGTTTAGTCACATGATATTTGAAAAAGAAGATGAAAAAGAAGAGGAAGAACTGAGAAATATTTAAGATTACTTTAGCTGGTATTACAAAAAATTGTATCTTTATATTCAATAGAAAAGGTTGGGGATAATTTTCGTTTTGTGAAAATGTTTACAACGGAAGTTTAAGAGAATCTATAAACTATATCGATATGCTCGTAATCAGTATTAATATCAGGATGTATATCTTTTTTTATTTGTGTGCAGAACAAACATAGTCTCAATCTTAAATTAATAAGATATAGATTTCAGATTAGGTGTTTTTACACGCAGCTTGGAATTGAAAATAGGTCCAATCAGTCAGAGAGTGAGAGAGAGAGAGAGGGAAAGAGTCCTACTTTGGCAACCAATAAAATAGGTTTTTTGTTAATTACTCATTACACATGCAACGAAAGAATTTCTCAACATATTCTGTCGGTTATTCTAAAAAAAAAATCGGACTCGCCAACTCAAAATTATCGAATAACGAAATTTTATATTTCTCTTTTTTTTATATTATATGATATAAAATAAAAGCAGTGTATAAAAGACTCGATCACAACCGAATACGTTTTTCCCCCTTATTTGTTATTGCAACAAATATCCAAAAATGAGAAAAATTTAGATTACACCCTCGGGAAAATAAATTGTGATACTAATTTCATAAACCGAGAAATAAACATTCTGTCGAAACGTATGTGCTTCAGTTTACACTGAAACACATGTCTATTAATATGTGCACACACAATAAATTTACAATTAATATACGAACTTCAACAGATGTATATCTTGGATACACGAAAAGGACTCTTTTGAAATTATGCAAATATTTACCTATTCACACGTAGCCAAATACTTACATATATAAACGACTATGAAGACATGAATGAAAGGTGAAAAGAAAATTGGTCAGAACGATATTAAATTTATTAAATTTGTAAAGATAAAGAAATTTATTATATTTTATAATCTAACCAATATTACCTTACGTCACATAAAAGCCAAGTAATGTCAAAAGATTTTTGATTATATTTTGAAATAATATCTAATAATGGAGCGCATGCACCAAAAGTGATTTTATATAGAGGATGTTATCCATTTTATAATTCCGAAAGTAAACGTGATAAATAAAACGCACATTGCTCAATATATTGTTTGGACCTCGTCATTATTTGTGAAGTATACTGTCATTCGAATGTCTTCTATAGGACGTCTTTCAAGACTGGATCCTTTTGAGATAATTTTCAATGACTTTGCCTAACCACACAAAAAGTCCAGCGGTGAGAAATCGTAAAGTCTTCGTTGCCAGTTCACATCACCAAAATGTGAAATTACAGATCATGGACATTTCTGGAGCAAAAATACCAAAACGGAGCGTGTTGTATGGCATGTAGCATCATTCTGTTGAGATCACATACCGTCAACACCCCTATCTTCAATTTCATGCGAAAAAACATTGGTAATAATGTGGCTGTAGCAATTAGAGTCGACATGTTTGTGTCACGTCTTCATTATTTTGAAAAAAGTACGGGTATATCACGCCTCCAAATCAGATGGCAAACCATACAGTGACTTGAGGATTTTCACCTTCACCAAACGCAAAATGAACCTCATCACTAAAGAAAATTTGATACGAAAAATCAACATCCAAATGTTGTCATTCGAGAACCCAATCAGCGTATCCGGGTTCAGTTCTTGTGTTAGCTGAATTTTTTAAGGATGGAGATCTAAATCTAAATGCAAAATTCTCTATAACGTGCCCCACTCAGTAGGCCCCCAAGCCGTGCGCGCCGTGTAATGTATATATGTTACTAAAACAAGGTTGCCAAATATACAAACGCACAGATAACTGGGCAGGGCACAAGTGCCTACGCCTGGCCTGTGAAGTGCCTTTTATTTCTCAGCACTGTCGTCGTTCTTCAAAAAAGAAAAAACGAAAATTGTTAAGAACATAGCTTTACTTCTTACAAGCCTAACTAACACAAAAATGGGTCCTTTCATTAAAGTTTATTTATTTATTTTTTTTTAAAAAGAGTATAATAAATTTTAAGAACTTACGTATTAAATATTTTCTTAAACATTTACAATTTAAAGGTAAAAAAAATTCTGCATTTTTGTCAGTTTTAAGATATTAGTGAAAGAATAACCGATTTTTTCTATACTTTTTTTGCTTTTAATTCAAAATTTCTATAGGCCTCAAAAGCATGTCTGGCATGGTGCTTTACCCAACGGTGAACGTTCAATTGACACATATTGCGATGCTTGGCATTCGGGGGCGAGAGATAAATATGGTTATGCTAGCAATTTGCTGGGGAACAAACTACTTGATCAGGACCGTCAAACATGCGACAGCAAATTGATAGTGTTGTGCGTTGAGGCGCTATCGCAGGATCGAAGAAAAAAACGTGATTTGAGTGACAGGTAAGTTAATGAAAATCAAATGGAAAAAATTCTTTTTTTTTTTTCTGTGAATGTGTGAGATGACAAGGGTTCAGTAAATATTTTATGTAATTTTTGCCAAACAGCATCCACACACATTTTCCATTTTTACAAATTCCTGTATAGATTTTCAGTTGTACGTACTATAAATACGCTGTAGTAGGTTCAAATAGGCGAACATTTAACAAAAACAACAACAAAACATTCCATTGTCAAACACAAGTCACTTACTACACATAGCCAAAATACTGCAGGGATATTAAATTTATAGGTCATCAATATAACTCTACAACACATCTCCCTTCCCCAATCTCCATATTCCCTTCTCCATTACCCCTTTTCCACTCTCATCTTCTCACTCTCACTCCCGCACTCGAACTAAAAACAAAAATCAGAAAATATTTTGGTAAAAGCATGCATAATAAGTAATGTGTAATCATTGCTATGCCACGTTCTCTTCTCCTCTACAACCGTAATTACAATCAATACTACCCGTTAACTCTAATAAATCAATGGCTTTGTTTCTCTCTCTCTCTCTCTCTCTTCATTTGATGTTGTACAAAAGTAAAAAAAAAGAAAATTCTATTCTATTATCGCACATAAAACTGAAAGGTGAAATGAACAAATACACACGATGTGTGTCAGCCTGTATATGGAAACACATACATGTATATATATTTATTATAGGAAGAGTAATATACTTACATCAGATTTGCGTTGTAACATGACATTGAACGGAGATTTCACAAACGTTTCTTGTACGTTTGTTAACATTTCATATGCATACATATCTATATACAAAGCTATGCGTTCATAAATTAATTTTTTATGTATTAAGCGCTTGAAATACATAATTGAAATTACAGAGGTAGACAATCGTCGGCAATGTTACAAATTTTTAATTTTTCGTATTTTTTTTTTTTTTTTTTTCTAATTTCTCTATCCTACATATGCGGGAAGGAGAATATGTGAATATATATTGAGTTCTACGAGTATGAAGAAAAGAAAAGAAAAAACATGTTAATATTCACATACATATATACACAATATCTGATATAAATTGAAAGTATAAGTTAAACTCAACGAATTAACTAAACAAATCAATCATTGACCTTTGTAAAGGTAAAAGTTTTTTTTTTCTGAGAACAATCAAAATAAGAGAACGCCCTTAAGCAGAACACAACTGGCCCATTTAAATACTATATACAAAGAAAACCTTGAAAGAAGAAATAAAAATATCAAGAATTGAACCGATTTTCCTGTTATAATGAACGAAAATGACATTCGTTCACCCAGTTGCAAGCAATATAAAAATTGTGTTGTTGTTTTTGGTATAGAAATAAAAAGACGAGGAATACATTGTAATCGTCTTAAACCCTCAACAGCAAACTTATGCATTATATTAGATTGCATAAGACATCCTTTAACCTCCCACACAGTTTTTTTATTTAAAATTTTCATGAATTTTCTTAATAAAAGCATCATTAGGAAAGTGCCCCCAACTGAAAATTCTTTGAATCTAACAATAAAAGAGTAAAGCGATAACATTTTTTGAAATCCTTAAACTGGAGATTTTAAACTGAAAGCAACATCAACGCCAACTACGTAACAAATCAAACTGACAAAAACATGAAGAGGATAATGTTTTGTTTGAAAATTTCAAAAAATGCTTTAATGGTTTAATAAAAAGAACTCAACTCAGGCATATTATGTATTGATCTAAAGCTGGATGGGTAATGTATGAATTTCTAAAAGCTAAAATAATGCCACACATGCAACAACAATGAAAATTGGAATTGTTTATAAACAAGAGAAAGAAAAACGAACACACAAACACACACACTAATTGAACGTCAAATAACAAAACAATAAGAGACTCACTCTCTCTTTCTCTCTCTAAGGCAGCCACCTTACTTTGCGAACATGCATGGGCGTATGAGTGCGTCTGTCAGTGTGTGTGTGTGTGTGTGTGTGTGTGTGTGTGTGTTTGGGTGTATAGGCATTTATAAAACGAAATGTAAAATTGGAAATACCAGTACTGCAACGACGAGGTAAGACTGCATAGATTCATATAAGACTATACCGCTGACTATTGTCTAAATATAGAATAACATGCACTTCTCACTGATTCCCTTTTTTTTTATTAATGAAATTCAACATCGAAGTGTACATAAAGGTGCATACATATGTGTCATTAGTTTTTGTTATTTTGGTTTATAAAGATTGGAATATACGCTTGTAGGTGTGGACGCACAGATATATGAGTACAATCAGAAAAGTACAAATAGAAAAAAGAGCAGCATATTCAATGGATTTGTGCCCCGTAATTCTGTGCATTGTGTTTGTTACATTCAATGCATAAGTGTCTATGCTAGTGTTTGCACAGATGCCAATATTGAAGAAAACAACAATAACCTGGGAAAACAATAAATAAATGAATGCATATTGTATTTCTCCACTCATTCAGCATGTGTTTGATATAAAAAGCAATTTTTACTTTATTACTACCTTGGTTGAGTGTGAAACGCAAACATTACAACAATACACTCAGTCACACTCAGCACACAAGACTAAGGTCAGTTCGGAAAACAGGTGAACAAACAACTACTTTTTGAAGTAAAGACCAAAAAAAAAAAAAAGAACAATCGTCAAAGAAAACTTTTTCCGAAATGTTATCAGATTCTTAACATTATATAAAAGAAAATTTCATATGAGTATATATGTAACTCTTATAAATACATATGTATATATAAACTTTAAGTAAACCTTACGGGAAAATTCGTACGGTGTTTAAAGACGTTTTATTTAATATATTGCAGCAATAGAAGAGTATTTTCTATTTCTTCTCAGGTTACCAATGGACAAATATAAAGCAATGCAACAACCAAAACAAACATACAATTGTCATCGCTATATGTGCAAAATATGTCGATTTAGAAATTTCGAATTTCTCACTTTGTGCGGCTTATTGTTCACACATGAAATTCGCCAAACATTGTCAATCAATTGGTCAGTTGAGGATGTAGAACGTTGAGACACTACTAGAAATGCACTATTCGTCCAACAAGTGCAAGAGTTCGTCGGCGAAAGCCCTCCGAAATCCATGAGATTATTCACCAAGAACTTTAATGGGAATGTAGTATGACAAGTTGTCTATGTTATGCCCAGGAGCGAGTTTGTGTCGGCACAAACTTACGGCCAGAAACTAATCGAAACAAAATGAACCATTGTTTGTTTCTAATAAAAAACAATTTCGACTTTGACTAACAAATTCAATGGAAGCAACCATAGACATTGACGGTCACATCCTAAAAAAAGATTTTCATATTATGCACACAAAGTTTTCCGCAAAGATTTCCACGAGTTGTAGATTATTCCCTATCACTTCTTTTAGAATGACCCATACAAGCTGCTAGAGACAGTTTGTACAAATATCAACTCGCTCGTGTCATTACAACACAAGACTAGATAGCCCAAAAAGTTTTATAACCACATCATTCCAAACTTATGGCCGCCTATCTTAATCCCTGAATTTATGAAGTAAGCGGTTATAGGCGAGAGAGGGATCAACAAACACTGCCCCTCTAACAACAGCAGTGAATGCATTTCTTTTCCGATACCGGATTAACTTCGTTATTTGGACTAAAGAAAAATTTTATTAAGCAATCTAGTAGTCATGGGATTATAACAAAGTTCGCGAAAAATAAATAACATTTTGTCCTGAAATATCGTATGTGGCATGTAGTTACAAATATTATAACAAACGTTTTATAATTGCTAATAAAGTTATACCTAGCTTAGAGGAAATCTTGCAACTGACGGAGCTTTAAAAGAGATTCAAAGAATGCAAATATGCACTACGTAAACTACAACTGACGATATTTTTACCCCGACCTGCGTATGCAAGAAATACATGTCATGTGGCTGAATTAGAAAATAGGAAAATACTTCACAAGAAAAGAAAATTAATACCTTACGTTTCCGAACTTAAGAATTTCACGTCTAATTCTGTGAAATGCTCTTATGCAACTTACACGACCTGTCATTCGAATGAAACCGCGTCAATGCTAAATAATTGTTAAAATGACAAACTAATGTTTACATTATTAAACATATTTCCAGAATTTTATGCAAATATTCCTTGAGCTCAATATGAAAAGAAATTCACTACAACGCGGTAGAGAGATTATGTTCTTTTCTTAATAATTCACATTACTAGTTATGTATAAAAACTCTCAACCCAAAAGCGTACAATAGTTACTTAAAACAGACATCCATTAAGTACGGTATTTATATCCATATATGTGAAATGTTTGAAACCATCATTAGTGACCTATAGAGAGACGTGTAGATTCGTTTCAAATACATAAGATTTTTGGATTTTTTACTCATGACTCATAAACCATAGCAGATAGAATTATAAAAATTTTCACAAATATTATGCTCGCTATCCCGTTGTCTTACTACAAAAATGGAAAGGAACGTCCACGTCCAATCGATATAATAGAATATTGAAATTTAGTTTTTTTGTGAAAATGTTTGTAACATTAAGAAAGATGCTTCTAGAACCGTATAAAATGTATATATTCTTGATCAGTATGAAATTCGAAAAACACCTAGACGTATCCGTCTGTCCGTTTGTGCATCTGTCCGTCTGCTTATTTGTGTAATGTCTGTGGTAAACATTCTCTTAGCCGCAAAAATGAAGATATCGGCTTCAAATCTGGCAGAGATATTGGAAGTCTTTTCACATACGTTGTTATAGAAAAAGGGCCAAATCGATCACAGGCCCTTCCTACAGTATAAGCTGCTATCACGTCTGTTTTCTGATTGTTTTCCATGGCTGGCTGTGTTCAATGATATTTGATAAAAATAAAATAAAACTGCCACGACCACCCATTAAAATATAGTTTTTTCCCCCTTCCTCTAAGATAGAAGCGATGGGTATAAAAGATTCGTCACAGCCGAATATTATTTTCTTCTTTGTTTTCTGTTACAAAAGTTTATTTGTTAATATCATGAGATATTCCTTTTGAAAAATAGATCCACTTTTTTATATAGAAATTCAATTTTTACCCCGAAGCTAATTACAGCATTCCAGCTGGTGAGTTTTTGTTTTTTCATCCATTTTTTTATTACAGATGATTGATTTGATGGTAATAATAGAAATTTTCTGCTGAAATGCACATCTTGTATACTCACGCTTGTCTCTCATCTTCTTTACTAACAAATGTATTAAATATTCAGTACACTTACATATATATATATATGCGAAGCTTATAAAAAAGAAATGTGTCGGTCGATCCCTGTATCTCTCTATATATATATACATATATATGTATTAAATATTCAGTACACTTACATATATATATATATATAGAGAGAGAGAGAGAGAAAGAGAGAGATACAGAGATCGACCGACACATTTCTTTTTTATAAGCTTCGCACAACGTTCAACACTCATCGCTGTTCGATTTCTAGAGTTTTAATCAAACATAATATACATAACTTATTAATTTTAAGAGTTTCATCTAACAACGAGTCTCACAGATTTTATGAACGTTTATTCCGTTTTATGCACTTCGTACGGAAATAACGTTGCTGTTGTTGCTGATGCATTACTTCATCGGAAAGTATATTGACTTTGAAAAAAAAAAGAAAAAAGAAAGAAAAACAAATGAATTCATGCATACTTCAATAGCTGGGTTAAAGCGAACTTTATCATCACATAAACCACGTAATATATTAATAAGGAAAATTAATACTTTCAGGGCTGTGTCATTCTCTGAAAGTGCACTACATCTCAAACGTACACCGTAAGCAGATTATTCGAAAAGTAAAATCAAATAAAAGTTAAAATTTGATTTCCATTACTTGCCCGCAACAGAAAACCAATCAATTTCTCATATTGGAACTGTAATTATTAAATATGAAGAAATAATTCACATTTAAAATCATATAAATTAACTATATTTCACAAAATATTAGAAAGTGCTACTTTCTGAATAGGCTATAAATAAAATAGCCTTAGTAGAGTTACCTGATCTTTGACCAAGTTCGTGTGAACTCGTTCCGTTAGTTGCAGGAGTTTTTCAAGTAAATTTCTAAAAAAAAATTTATAAAAAAGTTTTTTAGATTCCGATTAGATCAGATTTTCTCTCTCACACTCTCTCTCACTCAGGCTCTCTAGCTCTCTCACTCTCTCTCTTTCTCTCTCTCTCTTCCCTTCTGGTCAATCCATTTCAAATGGCGGCTCCACAATTTATTTGCTTCCGAAAAGTACGCGTCTATTTTGATAGATGGATGGATAGTGATGGGTCAAGCTACCAGGCAAGCACTTGACGATTTAGTCATTACATAATAGAAATTTGTAGCATAAACAATTGCAATTACTTAGAACAGAAACCACTTCTTAGACACTAACTAATCAGCGAAATTATATCTTTTAGTAGAATATCTAGTTCTCTTATTTTATCTCTGAATAAGTAAATGGCAAAATAAAAAAAATTTTACGAAATAATAGATTTTTTCTTTCAAATTTTTTTTCCATATTAATACTAAACCTAAAAATATTACACTTAACAAGCCTTAGGAAACATCATTTTCTAGGATGGAATGCTCCCTCTCCCAAAACTCAATGTCCTTTGAAATGACAAGCATTTCGATGAATTTTCAATAATTACTTTTACATCTACGCAAACATACTCGTATCTGCATAACTAAGTTTTTATTTTTCGGAAATGAATATTTTTTCTAATCTAATATGAATCTGCACGTATGTAAGTATTGTTCTTGAATTATAAGAACATTAATTATGGTTGTAAGCTTTTCTATTTGCGGTTTTATTGTACACCATATTCAGTGTATATTCAATGAACTCAAGTAGTGAAAATATTAGCTTTTGTTATGATTGTGTAAGGAAAAGGTTGAAAGCAAAAAAAAAAAAAAAATATTCTTTATTGGTAATAAACATTTACTAATTAATATTAATTAGGAAAAATATGCAGAAAACCCTTAAGCGGAAATAAAGAATAGAAAAAAATATAAAAAAACATATTGAATTTTGTTTAGCGAAGAAATATAGTTCAAGAACAGCTGCTTAAATTCGAACAATATTCAGAAAAGAATTATATTCGTCTTAAGTCTACTCATTCGACAACTTGTAAGCGGCATTATTCATTATAAGAAAAACTAGTATCAAACATTTTTATATAATATTTATAAAAAAATATTTAAAAAACTTAGCTTTACACCTGCAATAACTTCAAAACTGAACTGAATGTAGCAAACTTAACTGAAATGTAGCAAAGACGGATATTATATATATAATATATATTAACAATATATATATATAATAATATAAAAATATAATATTAGCAAGTACAGGTAACCTTCCTACTACGCGGTCAATAGGTTCCTGAAATATCCCGCGTTATAGGAAATCGCGTTGTAGGAGACTTAGATCCAGTGCAAAAAGGGGGGATACGTTCCTAATCGAAAAAAA